>PVIU01023338.1:0-27603 GCA_004026605.1 Ondatra zibethicus
TCTCACAGCATCCTCCCCGTCCTCCCTCCAGTTCTCATAGCATCCTCCCCGCCCTCCCTCCAGTTCTCACATTCTTCCTGCTCCTTCTTTTGCAATGTTCCCTGACCTTTAGGGGAGAGGTTAATACAGATAAAGAAATACAGATAAAGAAATCAGTCACTCTTCTCAGCACTTTGAATAGAAATCTGTCTCTGTATTCATCACTGTCTACTGCAATAAGAAGCTTCTCTTCTAAGGTTAAGAGTAACACAAATCTATGGCTATGGAAATAAACATTTAAAAGGCAGTTTGACAAAATTACCATTAATCTAAAATATCTATCAATGAGTTATCCTCTAGTTTCTATAATTTTCCTAGCCATAAATTTTTGTCTATATTTACAATCCTAGACAAGAAGTGTCTCATGTAGTCTTCAAGTCCAATCAAGGGGGCAGTTGGTTACTCCCATGAGCACTCTTTCCAGTATTGCATCAGAGGGTGCCCATCTTGCCTCCCAGGTTAGTGAGCTTCCTATTCAGTTCAGCACTGAATTCTCTGTGTCCTGCAACCAAAGTGTGCAGTGTCTTCAGCAACAGGGTCTTTCCATGTAGTTATAATAGGCAACCTAGAGCAATGCCAATAACCTATGTTGTTTGGATGTTTCTGGGGATTCTGTGATCAATAACTCAGAGAGAGGTAACCCATGCCTGGTACTGAGATTTTTATTTTATAACCCGTGTCTTCTGAGGGTGGTTTTCAAACTGAGGCTTCTGGCCTCTTGCCAGTGGCAAATAGATATTTGACATTGGCTGATCAATGAAAATAAGGGATTGAAACTTCTTAATACCTGAGGGCCAGAAAGAACAGACCTTGTCTTTGGGAATTAGAGGCTGAAACTATGAAGAGCTCTGTTGCTTGACTAGCTTCTCTGTTGAGTCATCTTGGAAGATGGAGCTGGAAAATTCCAGTGTTGATGATGCCCTGAACATTAGCTCCCAAATTTCATGAGTCTCTATGACATGCTTTAGTTAATCATCACTTTCAGCGTTAACAAGCAGTGGCCTTTGTCAATAAATATACTTTGTGAGGTGGGAACCTGTCCTTGGATGGGCTGTGGGTGGTAGATATTGTGCAGATCGAGTCAGGATGCTTATGCTTCCACGAGCAATCATTGACTCCTACATAGCCAAAGGGCCTTAATTTTCTTACCCCTAGAACTGAGTAGGAAGCAAACCTTGGAGTTGCTCAAGGCAGATTAATAAGCTGGGACATGACAGTGTTTTGTATGCTGAAGTGTTCCTGAATATAACAGATGTTACAGGATGATTTTCTCATGTTATATCTTTTTAATCACATTTTATTTATTTTATATAAATGGGGATGCAGGTGTTACATGGTGCTTGTGGGGAAGTCAGAGGACAGTGTGCAGGAATTGATTCTCTTTTTCCAAATGTAGATCCCTGGGTTTGACTTGGGTCACTAGGCTTGGCAACATAGTGTTCCATATCTTTGATCCCTATTCTACATCTTTAAATCAACCCCTTTCTGGTTTATAGTCTCACTTCTGTTTTAACTATATGTACTTCTGAAGGTTTTGGCCCAAAGTCTAAGAACATAGAGGTAAATTTGGTGATGGACAGAATGTTTCCCCACCCTAACAAAGTTGTGTACATGTTAATTCCTAAAATCCAACTGACCTTAACAAGGTCTTTAAATGTGGAAGAAAAAGGTAGGACAGTCAGTAACAGGATAATAAAGTCCAATAAAGATGTGATCTGTCATTGTTGGCTTTGAAGATAGAGGAAGGGACCAGAGCCAGTGAACGCTGCAACCTCTAGAAATGGAAAAAGTGAGGAAACATGCCCCTGCTCCTGTAGTCTCCAGAAAGGAGGGCAGTCCTCCTGAGAAACGACTTCATCCCAGTGAGACCTGTGGTAGCTTTCTGGCTTTCAGAACTACAATACACTAGTTTCTTCAAGTAATCATTAAAATTATCTGTAGCCCCAGTTGTTAGGCTTCTGGGGCTCATCGCCACAAACCCCATCACATGGAGAAGAGGACTGAAGACTTCTACCCAGAGCGGGTATAATTTATTGGGCAGAACTGGGGCATTGGAGTCACGCAGACTTCAAACCCTGAGTCTACCACTTTCCAGATGTCTGTATTTCTTTGTCCACAGAAAGAAGATAACAATAATTACTTCCCAGAGATGTCCTTGGGATTAAATGTGATATGCAGTTGAGGCATTTGAACAGTATCAGGTAGCCACAGTAGCTGTTGTGTACTGTTATTTTGCTGCTAGAATTCCAAAGTCCTAATTCTAATATTGGCTACCTTAAAATTTTTGGCAGAATCCTAGACCAATTCTGAAGGTATTTTTCATTTCGTACAAAGAAGACAATGAAGATGGTAGATTACTGAGCTGGTGGGTCACGTGAGGCCGTGCTTGCATGTTTTGAAGCAATGAGGATATAAATTTTCCTACTTATGCAAAATAACTCAATGATTCTATTTCTCTCCCCTATCATTCTGTGTGAGTGGGTGGTACATAAAATAGGGTCTTAAGCGGTCTTGCCTGGCAGCAGATCTCCTATATAACTGAGGATGACCTTGAACTCCTGATTTTCCTGACTCCACCTCCCACGTTCTGAGACTATAGGTGTATACCACTGTGGAGGTTTGAATAAAAATGACCCCCATAGGCTCATAGGCGGTGGCACTATTAGGAGGTGTGGTTTTGTTGAAGTAGATGTGTCCTTGTTGGAGGAAGTGTGTCACTAGAGGTGGGCTTTGAGGTTTCAGAAGCTCAAGCCAGGCCCAGTGGTTCACTGTCTCTTCCTGCTAATACAGATTCGGAACCCTCAGCTGCCTCTCCAGAACCATGTCTCCTTTTATGCCACCATGCTTCCAGGCATGATGACAATGGACTAAACCTCTGAAACTGTAAGCCAGTCCCAATTAAATGTTTTTTCCTTCATGAGGATTCCTGTGGTCATGGTGTCTCTTCATGACAATAAAACCCTAACTAAGACAACCACCACCATGGCTTATTTAGGTAGTGCTGAGATTCAAACCCATAGCCTTCTGCATGCTAGGCAGCTGCTCTACCAACTGAGTTGTATCCCCAGCCATCCAGAGAAGAAAACATAAGACTCCGATGAAGCCCCAAAAGAAAGGATACTAGCGTGAGAAGGCAGGTCTGAGGCCTGAGGTAGTTCAGCCAAACAGTTCTGAATAGTGACCCAAAACAGCCCTTTCCCTATGGAGCTAAGTCTGGCCTTACTTGATCGCAGTCCTACCCTCAGCTCTGTCAGAAGACCTACAAGAAGCCATGCTTGCCCATGTCCAGGTTACTTGGCTATGCCTCAACCATATATTCTAAAGTGATCTGATCCCTGCACACAGACTTTTTGAGAGATATGCCCACCTGTGCCATGGAAGGAGGCCCACAGACATCACACTCTGAAGTTGTCTTCTGATCTCATGACAGTGATGTTCTGATATCAATCCAGAATCGGTTGTCACCTACAGGCACTGTATGAAAAAATACCTGCCCATGCTGTCAATTTGGGGCCTGCTAACTTCGCCCAGTTGTAGGTCCTGAGGCATCCCTGTGACAAAGATCCATTTCTTCTCTCAGTCATGCCAAACAGAAACCAGACTAGAACATCTGTGATCCTGGTAGCAGGTTCACCAACCTCAGTTCCCTGAATTCTGCCTAGCTGTGAAGTCTGATGTGGCCCTGCTCTACCAGGGTCCAAGAGCAAGTTCTGTTCCGTAGGATCCGTAGGATTCCATAGGATCTAGTAGGGTCACATCTCCAACAAGAGCCTGCTAACTGCAGATCCAGCAGCAACCACATGATCTTCCTCCAGCCCCACTTAACTGTGGCCCAAAAGACAATACTGTCTGACTGAAGATATGGAAGAAGAATACATTTAATGTCAAAACAATTCTGTCAAGACAGGAAGACATACTTACATCTTCAAATGCCAGGCTCCATAGAGTGTGAAGGAGAAAGTAAACATGATATCCCCAAGAAAACTTATGAAACTCCATATAGATATCTTTTCTTAAAGCCTAATAATTCAAAATACTCGTTTTGGGTTTTGTTTGTTTGTTTGTTTTTCTGAGACAGGGACTCATTGCGCAGCTCTGGCTGGCCTGGAAGTTATTATGTATATCAGGCTGACCTCTAATTTATAGGAATCCACCTGCCTCTGCCTCCCAAATGCTGGGATCAGCAGTGTGCATCACTCTGATCAGTTCAAAATGCTTCTTTTCGGAAGTTAATCTAGGTATAAGAGAACAGAGCTGAAACTGACTCCATAAAAAAAACTGCTAAAATTAATTAATAAAATCAAAAGATATATAAAGTATTTGGTTGGAACCCCTCTTCCCCTTTGCACAAGCTTGAAAATCCCATCTGCTCTGCTTCCCCCTGTCCTGCACATGCCAAGAAAACTCTGAACAAAGGAATGGCTTCCAAGTGCCTGCTCAGGTACCCAGCTTTTGACCATACAGACCCAGCTCCTGGCTGGCACATCATCACTGCTCACCTAAGGTCTATAAAACATCCCTGCTTTAGCCTGGGTGCACAACTTCTCTGGCTCCATTCTTTGGGAATGGTCAACCCACCTAAAAGCCACACTCAATAAACCTGCATTTATCTGTTTTTAATCTGGTCTTATCTGGGCTTTTGCATCGGCAGTAACATATCACAAGGTTAACATGCAAAGCTAAGGTTTGTTTTATATACTGAAACCAACCAACCCCCAAATTTTAAATAAATAAATTTTAAAGGCAATTCCATTTCAATTATCATCAAGAAGGGGAAAACAAGACTTATAAATAAATTTAATAAAGTAGGTAAACTATCTGGACATTAAAAATCTAGAAAACATTAATGAAAAAAGACATAAACACATGGAAAGAAATCCCATAATTAGAGGTTGTTAATACTATCAAGATGTTATGTACAGAAGAACTCTGCAGGGTCAATGCAATCTGCATAAAATTTCAATTTTTTCATGAAAATAAAAGAAATTATAAAATTTTTGTGGAACTATTTAAGACTCTGAATAAACAAATAAGCTTGAAGAATATAGGTGGAGGCCTCACAGTCCTTCAGTTAAAACTATTTTATGCAGTTATAGTGATCAAAAACTACCTACTAGCATGCCAGTTGCTTTTGTTGTTTCTAAGGACATGTTAGACCAATGGATAAAATAGGCCAAAAATAAATCTGCACATACATCTTCAACAGATCCCTAAAGAAGGCACCAAGAGAGCATAATATACAGTCTCGTCAATAAATGCTAGTAGAAAACTGGATATCACACACAAACAAATGAGACCGGGCTCATCTTAATTTAGCTGAAAACTGATGACTGAAACAGAAAACCTGAAAATATAAAACTCCGAAAGAAAACACAGGGAGAGGTCCTGATACTGATCTTGACTAGGATGTTTTTAAAGATCAACAAAATGTATAAATAAACTAACGTGTTTATATCAATCGAAAAGCTTGCTGTGTAGTAAACAAAATGGTACCTGTAAAGTAGCAAAGCAGCCTAGTGGAGGACTACCTACATTCCCTTATTCACTCACAGGAGGCAAGGCATGGTCGTAGTACCCAAGGATGGTAGACAGACTGAAGAAAATGTTATACACACACAAATGGCAGATACATATAGGATACATGTATTAGTTCTAGTATGGTGGTGAATTCACATACAGGGTGTTGTGTGGCAGCTTCCTCTGAACTGAAACACCTCCTCAGTGACGGAGTGGGATACTCAGGAGACCTAGGAGGTAAACAAAATATCGCAGGGCTGGGAGAACAGAAACTTACACGTTTCTGGAGCATCCCTCCACAGCAGTATATAAACAGGAGTGAACGGCTGCTTAGAGAAACTGATGTGCAGAAGCAGAGGGAAGGGATTCTCTGAATGTGGATGTCTCAAGCTATGCAGACACCTCAGGGATGCAGCTCCCCTGAGTCATCACCCATGTGGGGTAGACTTTTCCTTGGTGGGTGACATTTTCCGTAACACAGACACTTTTGAGTCATCCCCACATGGGCAAGTAACCCCTCACCCATATTTCTGTTCAGAAAGCCAATGAAAAACTTGTAAATAACAGGATTCTGATCATCATCCAGAGAATTGTCAGGTTCATTCGCTGGTATGGAGAAAGAATTGAACACCAAGGAAAAACAGAGGCTGTGTTGAGGAGAAAGAGAAAGAAACAGCTTTATTCTCCCCAGGGTGGGAGAGGCCTAAGGTCCGCAGTCCACTCAACAGGCACTGGCTTAAATATTCTGTAGGTCTCCTGGCTAAGAAAACCTGCTCCTGTGCCATCTGGTGTTGCTCCACAGTGTCTTCTGGGAACAGAAGCCACCATGCCAGGGAGGCAGCTATCACTTCCCTTGTCTACCTATTCCTCTAACTCTTCTCGAGTTGGACATTACAGCAATCAATACATCAGTCTGTGGTGGGTTCCTTTTCTGGAGTGAGTAGCCATGCATGGATATTGCTTTTTTATTTTTACCTTTTCAGGAAAAGTCTGTGATATAGCAGTGTGTCGTAGCAAAACATCACTTTGAAGACACTAAATATTTACAGTTTTTATTTGTCAATCATTTCCTGATTAAAGCTATAGGGAAAACCAGTTAGTTACAAAAATTCTCCAAGCCTTCAGGCTAATGGATTTGACTTTCCCCAAAGAGTACTCACTCACAGTCTGCCAGATGTGTTTACCATATTTACGTATTGGGTATTTTTTTTTAATTCTGCCCTTCTATGTCTGCGAGCCTGTCTGATTTTCCTTGTGCAGCAGATCTATGTGTTAGGCTCAGATGTTTCCTAATTATCTTTGAAGCCATAAAAGTTTTTCGGGGTTTTTTTTTGTGTTTGTTTTGGGGTTTTGTTGTTGTTATTGTTGCTTGGTTGGTTTTCTTTTAGGGTTTTTTTTTCCCCTCTTTATCATGACTCTATCTGCCTTCTTCATATCCTATGGGTTGGGAGATAGAGACTTCATTTAATGTAAGATGGCTTGATCCAAAATAGAGTTTCAATTTCTGTATCGCATGAGATGCTCAGATTTTCAAAAGGAAGATGTTGCTTTTACATAATTCGCTTAAAGCTGGAAGTTTAGATAATAGACTTTGATAAATTCAGCTGACTTATAAACAGACAAATGTTTACATTAATTAAAAATATAGCTAAACCTGAATATTTAAATATTTTAGTTAACATGGTGCTCCTGTTTTTATAGCACTTCTCACTGGTTCTTAAAATCATAAGGATGCTGAGGGTGGAATTCTCTGCTATTATTCTCCATGCAATTCCGACCTTGATGTTGGGCACAAGGATTGTTATAAATCTTGTGATTGAAAGCAGCCATGCTCCAGTGCAGTTTCCTATAGGATTCAGTGTGATCAAACCGTATTCATGCAGAGGATCTTTAAGCTTCTTTTTTAAAAATAATTTTCGAGAGAGAGAACAATCCATCTTCTTCCTCAGAACCTGACTCTTTGTCTCTCAGAGAAACAGACAACCACTATCTCATATGTTAAGTCCAAACTGCCAGTGACTCAAATCTCTATTAAAAAGCAATTCACATGTCTTTCTACTCTTCTCAGTGTCCACAAACATGTGGGCTCTCAGGGTGAAGGGTGGGCCCTGCTGCTGAAGACACCAGGCACATAGGACACAAGATATATTCTTAGAGCTGTATCTGACCTAACAGCCTCTTTCCTGCAGTCTCACTTCCGTGGTACCTCAAATACTATTCAATCTGTTAAAGAAAGAAAGGAACTCAGTCGTCCTGCCCAACATCAAAACCCATGAACCACAAGAACGACCAGCATGGCAAGATATCTGTACGGTGCAGGAAGTGGCCTTCATACTCACAGGCTGGTGATACTTTTTCTTTTTTAACTACAAACACTAGTTATTGGATACAGAGCTCTCTCTAATCCAGGAGGCTCTCATTTTTGTCCTTAACTGCTACTATCTGCAAAAACCCCATTATCAAATGAAATCACATTTTGAGGAACCATCGTTGAACGTGTGAGGTGAAAGCTCAGGTGACAAACTCAGCGAAATATCAGCATTGACTCCAAAAACGATCCCTAAACAATATCAAGAAACCGTCCGAG
The DNA here is from genome assembly GCA_004026605.1 of Ondatra zibethicus. Lineage (NCBI taxonomy): Eukaryota > Metazoa > Chordata > Mammalia > Rodentia > Cricetidae > Ondatra > Ondatra zibethicus. The sequence continues at coordinate 8,144 of PVIU01023338.1, forward strand.
TCTCAAAAACACGTGTCTCCAGGTTCAAAGAACTCACTTAGCTTGCATTCTAGATGCAGGCACATAGATGAAGATTGCTGTGTGCCATTCTGCAATGGTAGAAAGCCAGAGATAAAAGAAAGTGCATGGCAACCTCTAAAATGTATGAGGAAACACTACATACACACACACACAAACACATGTATCACAAACACAGATACATTCATGCATACACAAATCACATACATGGGCATGCATACACATGCTGCACAAAGACATGTGCATACACAGGCATATCCATAGACATATACACATGCAACACACACAAACATACACATACAGCATACACATATAGGCAGATATACACATGCAACACATAAAACACTCATAAAACATACACATGTATGCACATACATGCAGAGAAAGAGAGAGCACAGTTAAACAGAGGGTATCAGAATGATAAAAGGTATTTTAAGCAACATTAAAAGCCAAGACAGAATGAAATCACAACCTTTGAAACTCCAAGGGAAATAATATTCAACCTGCATTTTTCTGCCACATAAACTATGAGAATAGGAAAAATTTTCACTTTCATATTTCAAAACAATTGCTTTTAGTGAATCGTTTCCTTTGACCCAATAAGACTGAAGAATGAATGACAGTGGAGTAGTGGAACATAGAAGAGCTCAGTTTGCATTAAGAGAATTTCCAAAATGGAATTCTCCAGAGTTCCAGGTAAGGAAGGGTGGCTGTCCGGGTTGGAACTGGGCAGCGATTCCAGGAAAATTGCCTGTTATACCGAGCGTTGGTAGATAGCTTAGTTGGCAAAGCGCTTGCCTTGCAAACATGGGAACCGGAGTTCAATCCCTAAAATTAATTTAAAAATCCGGGCCTGGTGGCGCGGATTTGTAATCCCAGCACTGGGGAGGTAGAAACAGAAAGACCCATGGGACTCACTGTTCACTCAGGCTATGGTAAAGACAGTGTCTCAAAGCAAGCCACCAACCACGAAGTACAAGGAATGAAGCCGGAGGCTGTCTCTGTCCGCTACACACTTGTGTGTTCCCACACCCTCCCACACGCACATAAAGGAAACCAAGCAACTGAAAGTTGAAAACAGAAAATTCTACGTTGAAAAGCATATTGGAAGTTAGCTGGAGGCGCAGAAAGGTTCACGTATTTCTGAGCAGTGAGGACGAAATCAGTCGAAATGCCAGGTAAAACTAGAGTAGCATAAGAAATTAAGCAGAATGACGGCACCTCATCTAACCGAGCTGAGAAATGTTTACGTAGTCGTAAGAATGGAAGCACTCAGGTGCAGTTAATCAAGAGCTGCGATTTAATTGCATAGAAGAAGGCAGAGATAAAGGACATAACCGAACCAAAATCTTCATCTCTGCCAAGAATCTGGAGGACAATATCTAAATCTGAGAAATCAAGAGAAAGTCGGTCAGCCAATTTTTACTTTATTTTTTCTCTTTTCACGTCTTTTCTTTTAGAAATACAGAGTAGTTGTTTTTCCGCTTCGGCCTCGCTTTCCCACATTCCAAACCCTGCCCAATTTCATAAACCTGCCCAGCTGCGGCTCCTCCCCCAGCTGCTCAAGACCACGCCTACAGGGTATTCAACTGCCTCCTAGAGAGTGGCCACGTGGTTTTTCACTGTCTCCTCTCCTGGGGGCCCGGAAAACAACATGGGAGCGTTTTGCCAGTAAACCTGATCTTTATTTTTAATTAAGCTTGATTTGGCTTACTGCGTCGGCGCAGAGACCTAATATGGGGGTACGGAAACCTTTCACTAGTGTGGAGAATTAAGCTCTGAGTGAATGAAGTCCTGAGTGAACGTGTGTTGTTGACACAAACCAGCCATGTCAAGTACCACAGCCTCAGACCTGTTGGGAAAGGGAAGCCTTCCTCCAGAGGTGAGGTTCAGAGGCTGGGAAAGCCTTCTGTGGTCCATGAGCTGATGCTGACAGCATGTATGGAAGATGTCCACCATAGCTTTCTTCTCCCCGACCCCCTCAGATACTCATGGCCTGGAGACTGACGCCCTACAGAGAGTGCTCCTACTAGGAGTAGTTTAACCTGCCTCCTTCATCCAGCCTGACATAATAACAGGACTTCTTTGTTCAGCTCCGTATAACGAACATGCTGAGCTTCTGGGGTGTCCAATTCCAGCTTTTGTGGGGGTCTGTCTGTCTGTCTGTCTGTCATTTCTCTCTTCCTTCACCACCCAGATGAGTCAGTCCCTTGAAGCGGTATGATGGAGTAAATAAGCTAAAACTACGGCTAAGGACCTGAAATCGCTGCAGCTGAAGACAGTGAGACAGTGAGTGAGTGTGTCTCGGGGTGCTGAGGTGTCTATGTGATTTCTGTTTCTATTTCTTGTGTCCCAGTCTTCTCCAGCCAGCCTTTTAATTCCAGGGACAGTTTCTCTTTCTTTCCCTGACTAATTACCTCAAGAACATTATTTTATTTAATATGGAAGAGTACACAATATCACAACGACAGATGTGGGTCCCATCGATATAGTGATTCTGACGACCCACGTGTGAAAATCAGAACTTCATATCCCGTGGACAGCATCATCGCTGTGTGGTCCAAGGTCTCATCACAGAAGGAAGTTAGCCATGTCCTGACTGGTGTCCTCCTTAGTCACTACCATCTTCCAGCACGTCCCATCACACTGCCTCCAGGTAGTGAAACCTTCTGTTCTGCCACCCCAAACCTATTCTCATGCTACTCTACTTCCCCTGCATTGTCTTTCTGCTGCCATTCAAACAAGGATAAGTCTTCCTTTTTGAGACTCAACTGTACCCTCCCCTTGCCTTCTCTGATTTGTTATTTTGACTTGAATGGTCTTCAAAGGCACAGCTCTGCCTCAGTGCTGCCAATCCGTTGGTTAGGAGGATATGTATGTCTTTAAAGACCAGAACTGCTTGTCACACATTTTCCTTCAGTGACAGCGACTTGAGGCCCTTCAGCTGCTGCTGCTTCTGATTACCCTGCAAATGCCTCTAGCAAAATCATGACGTTGCTCAACAAATGTGTATTGAAGTGATGCAGGGAAGACAAACCTCTCATCTTGGTGTCTTGCTTATTGCTGCATCAAAGCAAAAGAAAACACACACACACACACACACACACAAAAGCCCGAATCACTTAATCTCTTGTGACTGAGCACTGAGTGTGCTAAGCGGGTTCAGCTCGTGGTGGCATTTTGTGGGACTGACTGCGGTCACGGTTGCGGTTGTGCTGTGTAGAGGTTTCAGCTACAACTGGAGCATCTAAGGTGGTCCCACTGCCGAGTTAAGTACATTCCTAAGACACCAGAAAATATGTGAGCTGGTCGGGTGACTGTCTGTCTATGAGATCCCTCCTCACTACGCATTGGCTGAGCTCCTTGACATAAAAACCAGATCCCAAGGGGACAGAAACACAACCTGGTAATTTTCTTAAGGCATGTGTTCATAACATACCATATCACCTGTGTCATATTTGACTGAGCAGCTAACTGGGCTCTACCTCGTGTGAGAGCAGTTGTGGGTGCTTTCAAAGATGGGAGAAAATTGTTGGCATCTGTCTTGCCAAACAAGCCACATATAACACATCAATCATTAGGGTAGCTAACTAAATAATTTTTGCATGAAATAAAATAGTTTTTATTTGATTATCATTAAGTGAGTCAAGATGGGATTAGGAGATACCTTACTGTGCATTTTTGTTTCAAAAAATGAAAGGATTGGATGAATCAATTTGAGATTATGAATAACCACACACACACACACACACACACACACACACACACACACACATAGTGTGATGCTTATGTGTGATCTACAAACTATAAGTTGCTTGAATAGAAAACTAGTAAAGAAAGCCCGGCATGGAAGCTCACACTATACACCCAGCATCAGCATCCGAAGGTAGAGATAAGAATATCTCAAGCTCAAGAGCAGTCTAGGCTACTTAGCAAGACATTGTCTGGAGTCAAAGAAATGACAAACATCTAACAAACATCATAAGAGCAAGAGGGCCCAAGGGTGTTTCACTGACACAGAAGCATCACAGGAAGAATCACCAGGATGGGTTATCTGGGACTGCTGGCTGATTTTAACCCAGATAATGTCAAGTTTGAAACCATCTATTATACATAATCATTCACATTTGGAACTGTCTTTCCCATAATCATGTTTAAGAGAATATGGGGCAGAAAAATAAACCGATACACCTGCATTTTAGATGTGCCCATCACACTAATTAAAACACATGGCAGTCATGGCTTTTGAATTACTTCCCATCATTGCAGTAGTCAGTGGAGTTAGTTTTATTACCCACTATAATGCCTCATTTATAATAAATCTTCATAAAGCCTGAAAACAGTATCTAGCGATGAAACTCCAGCCACGGACTTCCCTTTCTAGTCTTTGCTTAGAGGGGAACAGAGAAACGAGATTTGACTGCTTATTATCTGGTAAGACAAACAATGCGATAGGATCAGCCTAAATAGAACTTACGCTGTTTTCTGTCTTTATTTGAATATCATGTTCTCATATTCCAGAGTATAGTTAAGTCTTGAGTAACGACTGCCACTTAGAAGACTGAGCATCCAGGAGAGCTAGAGACCTGCTGTAAAATTGCGGAACCAGTTCTGGTTCTGCCACTTCAGCTGGTAAGCGTAGGGTGAGTCTCTTGGGTTCCCTTCCAGCAACTTGCTCTCTTCCGTTACACACACACACACACACACACACACACACACACACACACAAAACCCAGCTCAGTCACTCCCTCTCTCACAGATGGGAGAAAGACAATGAGGCACTGACCAAACTATAAATCTCTAAGCAGATGGGAGGAAAGAAATTGATGAAACCATAAATGAGACAGCAGAAACCATAAAGAATCAAAGGTAGGTCTAGACATTCATTTATTTAGTCATTTAATATTTATTGAGTGTCTTGTGTATATTAGGCACTGTACTGAGAACTGGAGATTAGTAGTGAGCAAGATAGATGACCACTAACACCCTGCAGTGGGGAAACAGATAAGTGAACAACTGATGCCCCTGTAAGCACTAGAGAAGGATAGAGCAGAGCGATATCTATGAGAGCAACAGAACCGACTTGGCAACCCTTCCCGTATATGGAACTAAGTGCAGGGTAGGATGGAATGAGACCAGAAGACAAAGGAATCGACATGCAGAGGGTCCTATACAGAAAGCACCAAGAATATAGTTGTGAAAGTTAGATTCCCAGAATACACATTTAAAAGGCAGGCACAAAGCCTTTCATTCTTTCAGCCCAGTGCTTGGAGGCAGAGGCAGGCATGAGTCTAATATGATCTATATAGTGAGCTTCAGAACTGTCGGGACTACAGGCGTGGTAGCCTATGCTTGTAATCTCAGCCCTCCTGGGGAGGGAGAGACAAGAGGATCTATCGGGCTCCCTGGCCTGCCAACCTAGCCTACTCAGGCAAAGTCTAAGCCAATCAAAGACCTAGTCTCAAAACCTGAGGAGGACAACAAAATCTAAGGCTGTCCTTTATGCCTCCATGCATGTGCCTTCCACACCACTACCACAAACAAACAAGAAATAACGAAAAGAGAAAGGGACTGGTACAGGGCAGTAAGGACAATGGCTCAGAGGGAGACCCAAGAGCAGAAGCAGAGGGGCTTAAACTGAATGTCAGTATCATTTGGAGGTAGAAACTGTGCGATTTTCTCACAGAATTACAATGGGGAGAAAGAAGGGAAGGCCAATATTTCTTGCTTGAGCAGCTAAAACGGTGACATTCCTACTAACGGAATTGGGGAGCCAAGGCAGGTTTGTAAGGGGAATAAAAATGCACTCTTGGGGAATTCTGCCTTTGATCTCTAAACTGTGCTATGGAGAAGACTGCAAGCGAGAGAATGAAAGAATGGGCCAGAGAAAGAGCTGAGCCCTGGCTACGCAGACTGGTGCCACTGTCTGTTGGCATAGACTGCATAAGAGCCATCCACCCACGCTGCTGCTGTTCTACCAAGTCCTGATCGGTGGAAGCCGGGTCACTTCTCATGATTGAACCTTTCCAATTCTCTCCAACACAAGCCTAAGTTTCTAATTCTATATACCAGAGAAGAGGGCACACGTTCTAGAGAAATTCGAGGTTGGGCAGCATATAGAGATAGCAAATGGTAGAGATTTGCCCTCCCTTTTCCCTTGCTGTAGAAGTCAAGGGTAGGCTCTACAGACATGCAACTTGAAGGCAGAGGTAAGTCTTATGGGTGTCCAAGATTTATGGGTGTTGAACTTTCTGAGTTACATATTGGGTAAATTTCTGCATTTCTCTGTTGCTGCCCCTGGTGGCTATCCACACTCCTCTCTCTAGCCTTATTTTATGATTGAACTGAGGACAATCGATCTGAATTGAAACACTTTCTAGCTTCCTGTAGTTACTTTTTTTCTGCCCCAGGTAACAGTGGGGCTGCCCTTCATTTAATAAAGCTGGAAACCGAAGGACCATGCTTTGTCCTTGAGAAAGCTGCTGTAGGAGATCTGACAGTTTGAAACTAAACTGCAGTACTCACAAGTTTTGTGTGCCCTTGATCTTGTTCTGCAGTATCTCTAGGCCTTAATTTTCTCGTCTGTGAAATGGTGTTAAGTACCTTGTATCAGGAAAGTGAAAACGGTGTCAACTGACCACAATACTGGATAGATACCGTGTTAAGAGTCTACTGTCATTACATAGAGCCAAGAGCTCTGATTCGATTTGGGACAGCAGATCCTGGGGTGGTAGGAACTGTAATGCGGAATACAAAGCACCAGGCTAACACTTGGGAAAGTGAGGTGTTGAGATTGTGGGGGCGCGACTGACCTAAGCAAGCACAGCCAGTCCGCGTAAAGGCTTTGAAATTTTTCTCCAATGATCTGTGCTTGCAAAACTGTCTACTCCCATGGAGGCATTGGCATCCTGATGACTACCTTTCCCTAATGCCTTAGACACTGTATTGTCCAGTTTTGCCAGGCTACCCTGGTGACCACACCTGTCAAGCAATAAGGATGCAGTTGCATAGAGAAAGAAAGAGGAGCCAGTCTTTCCAGGCTGCAGGAAGGAGTGGAAACAGGTAGCTAGCTCTTTAAAGATTATTGAATATTACATTTAGAGACAGGCAAATGATGCTGCTTAAACCTTTTGGATTTCCGGTTGGACTCTATGGTGCAAATTTGAACCCAGAATTTCCCCATAGAAGTAGGCTCTCTCTATCAGTGAGCTACATCCTTAGCCCAACGGCTTCGAATTTTCGTCTTATTTTTGTCTAGTTATTTTCCACTCATGTTCTTTTTATCCGTACGAGATCCTCAACTATTCTAAAAGTATTTAACACCTGCTCCGTTCCTGACCTCACACCTCACCGCAGACCCTCTGAGAGAAGGCTGGAAGAGCAGGCTTGGGAAATGGAAACCCAAAGAAGTGACACCAGTTGCCCTAAGTGGCAGGCTTTCTCAGCGTCGCTGCCCACCGTCAGTGTGATCTCTAAACCATTCGGGAATTGCAGAAGGAAAAAAAAAAAGACTGTGCCAAACCCTTGGAATTCAACTTTGTGTTTTGCTTTGCTTTTTTCCCTCTATTAATTAACCAACAATGATTGTTATGACTGCACATCGTTTTTAATTTTGCTGAAGCACAGTCTGAATTGCTACAAAGCTGCCTTGTGGAGGTGGACACACCATGCATCTGAGGTCAGAACTGTTCACGGGGGCTTTAGAAGTGTGTGGCTATAAGAGTTTACCATGTTCCCATGGTAACAAAACGGACAGACCAGCCCGACGCCTTGTCTTCATTTTCCAGTAAGAGTTCCTGGGCTTTGCATTTAGTGGCCGTGCCCGTCAGATGATGCCTCCGTGGTGGGAGAAATTATTAAAAAGCTTAGCTCTCTTTGGGAAGTGTCTCAGTGTCTCGCCCAGCTTCTCCAAGACATTTTCATCTTCAAATGAGAGGCGTATCCACTGAAAACGGCAAAGGAACACTTAATTCTCCGTTCATTGCCAGGGCTGGCAGAGATGGCTGCAGAACTTTTTCTATGATGATCCCAATATTAGATATTTTCGGCTTTGAGGATTATAGAGTCCCTGGATCAGCTGCTTGACTGCTACTATCAGGAAGGCAGTGGCCACGTGTACGCAGGCGCACTGCGAGTTTGCCTGCGTCCCAAAGGACTAGGGGAAGCGAGATTTACCTTTAGGTTATAGTTAACCAAACTTCAGATTTCCAGACTCAGAGGTGTTTTGCTCCTGATCTTTTACTAATATGTTCAACATTTCTTCTTGTCCAAAGCTCTCCGCTTCCAAAGCGAATCTCTTTCTAGGTGGAACATCATCACCACCCAATTCTGTTGGCCACCAACAGAGAGCTCTTACTAATAGTGACGATCTTGGCTCGTAAGTGAACCAAGTTGAGTGCTTACAGGTGCCAGTGCTGCTTCTTTGTGATGCCCGTTAGTGTATAAAAGAAGAGGTGAGAAGCTTTAAATCATTTCATCTTATTTTATGTGTAGGAGCCTTTTAACTGTGTGCATGTATGTGCATCACACGCATTATTGATGCCCACGGAAGTCATAGCATGGTGTCAGATCCCCTGAGACTGGAGTTACAGCTGGTTGGGAGACACCATAAGGGTGCTGAGAATTGAACCTAAGTCCTTTGCAGAAGCAGCAAGTGCTTTGATGAAATGGTGTCTTTAGGAAAAGATTCTATGGCTGGTGACAAAAACAAGGTGGCAACCCCACCAAACTATGGCGCAGAGGTTTAGGATAAATTTTAAAAAAAAAATAGAATGCTGAATTTGGCTGCGGTTCAGTTCTACAATTTGCATTGGTCCTTTGCAATGATGATAGAAACAGTGAGTTTACAGCCTGTCTAGGAAAGCATTCCAATTTTTTAAGTGATCAAGAGATTTCTTTTTAAAGTACGTTAATGTATTTAAAATGTGAAAATGGCATTTACTCATAGTATCTTATAGTATAAATTAATCCAAGAAGACTTAAGCTTTACACACTGGAATCCTCTAGCTCCATCTATGCCAACCTCCCTGCTGGCCACCAGACTCCTGAAAGGGTCTCTGTCTTCGGACTGACAGATTCCACTGTTAACAATGCTTGTCCTTTCTGTCTCCTACCACTCTAAGAGAAAGTTGCTGAGCAGCCCATTTAGATGGAGCAGATAAAACCATGTCTCCCCACAGCCTGCTACTAGAGCACTGCCTGTGCTCTTCAGCAATGGCGTGTCGGAGACATGGACATGACCATCCCCCAGGTAAACACAGACAGTCAAAAATGGTCAGTGAGGCAGAGAACGAGTGGATCTGCCAAGATGCTCTGATGTTCCTAATGAGGGGCACAGTGACAATAACCTAGTCCCTAGGACTAGAAGCTGGCATCCCTAGGAGAGCTGTTTTTGGGAACCACATGGACCTAAGAGCTCCGCGGTGAGATCGTTGTTCCAATTCTAAAGAGAAAGTCTCAGACGAGTACCGATTCCCTTGAACCCTACTGTGCTTGCAGATTTCCCTTGGGACAGGCAGTGCAAGGCTCGGGTTTCAGAGCTTCAGGAGGAAATAGTGTTTGTACGACCATCCTAGCATTGCTTTGCTTCTGCTTTGTGCTTCTTTTTAATGATTGGGGTTTTCGTTTACAGGCACACAAACATTTAAATGAATGCATCTGAGCTGCAGGCATGGCTTAGCAGGTGAAGCGCTTGCCATGCCAGCATTAGGACCTGAGTTTGGACTCTCAGATCCCTTGTAAAGCCAGACAATGTAATTCCAGTGCTCCCTTGTGGGGAGACAGGAGGCAGATACAGGAGAACCCCCAGAAGAGCCTAAGGGACTAGCTAGTCTGGCATAAACAGCAGAAAAAGAAGGGACTGTCTCAAGCAAGGTAGAATATGAAGACTGATAGCTGAGGTTATCCTCTGACTTCCATATGCATGCCATTGATGTGTGCATGTGAGCAAGCACACACACGCACACACATAAATACACATGCATCACACACAATATTTTTTAAATATATGTCAAAGTTTAAAAACATGGCTTTAAAGGAAAATTTAATAATAATTTAATAATAATAATTTAATAAAGCACCCTCCCAATGATTCTCTTAAGTAGGCACTATTTTATTTGACAAATGAGGCAGGCCTTCCTTGCAAGATTAATTTACTGCAGGTCATGCCTAGAAGACGAGAAGGATTGTGTTCTGGAACCTGGATTTCTACTATACGTGAAGCCTGGTAAAGAGTGGATTTCACCATGAACTGGCCAAATAATTGTGTTTCCAAATAATTGCCCTGGGGGAAAGCCTACTGAAGGTAAACTCCCTTCAAACAATACAGATTGGTTGGTTGAGATCTTCATAATTTAGCTCTGTCTATTAGCACTGTGTGAGATGCCAGGTGTTGCACAGACTCTGTATTCATCAGATGCAGCAATACTACCACGTAGGATTGTTTTCCTCCTTGTCTAAAGAGAAACTTGAGATGTACTTGTTCAATAATGCCACAAAGTAGAGAACAGAAATCCAAACCAATCTCTAGCTGCTCCCAAAACCTACACCCTTTGCCACCTCCCCAGTGCAACACCCTTTGTTATACAAGGCTGTGCTGATTCACTTTAAGAAGCACTTTGTATACCTCAACCCCCATGAGTTGAACATGCTTGTGCAAGATAATTTCATTGTATTCCAGCCAAGTGGCTCAGAATCTCGATTTCCCATAGCCAAATTAACCAGTATTTAAAATTGAAGTCATGCAGCAAATGCCAGTGCAGAGAGTTGAAAATTATAGCTTGGCCAGTCTGGTGGCTGAAGGAATACTGCAAGACACACAGATAATAAACAGCAGGCTTTGGATGGAGGGCCATGACATTAAATAATTGAAGGCAGTGCAAGGAAAACAGGGGGCCAAGTCTGCCGGGCTATTTGTGAAACTGAGAAATGGAATATTGATGTTCGGTCCCAGCACTGAGAGCTCTCTGGTTAATTACATTCCTGGGTGAAGTCAGAGAAAAATATCATACTTACATTTTTCAGAGAACACAATAATTTTCAATCATTTGCTGGGAAATTGGTTAACTCTCTAGCTCACTTTCTTTCTGTAAGACCTGGAAGAACATTTTATTGACTAGAACATTGAAATCTGCAGCATTTGTGTCTCCTGCTTTTATTGCAAATTCGTTGAACACTTCGTTTCCTGGCATGGATCCTTTTTGCAGATCATAGTGGACAAACAAACCTAGAGATAATTAGAACTCATTGGAAAACTACTGAACAACACCCATCCTCTTTCTGACCAGCTCTGCCTTATGAAGTATGCTTTTCTTTCTTTCTTTCTTTCTTTCTTTCTTTCTTTCTTTCTTTCTTTCTTTCTTTCTTTCTTTCTTTTTTTGAGACAAGGTTTCTCTGTAGCTTTGGTGCCTGTCCTGGAACTAGCTCTTGTAGACCAGGCTGGCCTTGAACTCACAGAGCTCTGCCTGCCTCTGCCTCCCGAGTGCTGGGATTAAAGGCATGCGCCACCACTGCCCAGCAAAGTCTACTTTTTTAAATCACTCATTTTTGCTCATATGACTGCTTCCCATGCTTGGAACTGTGCCTTAGGCACCAGTGGCAAAGCAATTAAGGCCGTGGGGAATGGAGAGCTGTCTATGATGTGCCAGGATTACCAGAGGGGCCCACATTTCATTTAGTGACTTGTCAGGTGCACATCATGTTGAAGGAGTGAGGTAAGAGCACAGCAGAGAGAGGGGAAGGTGGGCAGAAGGATGCGGAAGGTGCAAGATGCCCTCGTGTGTGGTGGAGAAGGGAGCGAGAGTGTGCTGCTTGGCAAAGTGACATTTGATGGTACCATCTGATCCCAGCTGGCTGGGCCCCACTCATTTCTCCACTCCCAACTCATCTTCCAAAGGTCACTTGGTGGCAGCTCTCAGCCCCACAGGCTCAATTGCCATTTTCCTCCATGGACAGCTTACTTGAAAGACTCGCTTTGGAGAAGATTTGTTTCTGTTCACAGCTCTAGCTCATCATGGTGAGGAAAAGCAGTCCCATTGTGATGACCAGGAAGCAGAGAAATGAGAATACAGTACAGAGCAGGGCAAAACCTCACCCCAAGGATGAAACCTCAGTGGCCAGCTTCCATGATCTTGGCCTCTCCTCCTTTCACCACCTTCCAATGGGGTCATCACATTAAAAACCCACCAGGGGATCAACTCTGATTAGATCAGAGCTCTCAGGATCTAGATGTGTTTGGAAATGCCCTCATGCACACTCAGGTGGCATGCTTAATTACTCAATAATCCAGACAAGCTGCATTCAGAATGCAAGTCACATGTAGTCTCTAGTACATGGGCTAAGTATGTGGCGTTTGACGAACTGGCATTAGCTTGTCCCGCCTAGTGTATGATTTTAGCAAAGGAATTTTTGAGCTGAGTGCTCCTGTTGCAGTGTTGTGGGAAACTGTTTTTGAGAGTCTAGGAACCCACGACAGAGTTGGCCTGGCTATGGAGAGGCTTAGAATCTCCAAACATATTGGAATTCATGGTATGTCCTTTTCCAACTTAGACCCTTGGCTGTTGTTGATTTCTAAATACATTGATTTTTTTTTTCATGACAAGCTGTTCCTAGTTTAAATTTTAGCTACAATTACCAAGAATCAACAAAACCCCCATTCTAAGAAAGGAGGGTATTGGAAGAATGCTGTATTATCCACCGAGCCCCAAATCACTTGTCCTCTCAAGCACCTTGAGATAGACATGTAAAACTTACGCCATTTTCAATTCCTTAGCACCCACCTACCTCTCCTCTGTCTACCTGTCTTTCTGTCTGTCTCTGTTTACCTAGTAGTTCTTTCTGAAAAGTCAGTGTCTCTGACTTAACCAAAGGCAAAGTACGTAGACTCCCAGAGTTTGTAATCAGAAACAGAAAAGTGTCTGTTCCTCTCTTCCCCCTCACCTTGACTCTCTGTGATCCTCATCTCTGTGTCTGCTGTCCTTCTGCTTCTTTCTCTGCTGTCTCTGTCTCCTTTTTCCCCACATGGTGTCCCTGCCCCTTCCCTCTTCCACCTTGCAGCTGCTTTTGTTTGCTTCTGCATGTTCATGGCATCTCAGAGACCAACTCAGGTGACTGACTGCTCCCCCCAGTCTCTTAGCTTTCACCATCCATAGGAAGGAAATTTTATTGGTCCAACTTGAGCCCCACAAGCCCCATGCTCTAGTTAACTAAAATAGGAAACAGAAATACACCATGTTTTTATGTCTTAGAGAGTTGGGGCATTGTCCCATGGGAAGGAATTAAGCATTTCTCTAAGAATACACGTATCTCTGACTTGAACATGAGCTAAAACATGTCTGTTTCCTCCAAGGACAAGGATTAGTCAACATTATAGGAGGAAATAATGTTGTATACACTAATGTTGCTTGGCCAAGAAAGCTTAACGTAGGATGATATGTGGAAATACTAACCCCTGTCTTCCCTAGCTGGCAGCTTGCATCTGCTTGCCTGGATGCCTTTTAATTTATCACAGGGTTGAAGAAAATGACAGACAGCCTATGACAGGACTAAACACATCTATCAGGAAAGCCCCAAGGAAGATGCAGAATTTGGGGTGGGGAACTACACCAGACAAGTGGAAAAGTGGTAAGTCTCAGACAATGAGGAATTCAGGGGTAAGGAAATTTATTTAAGACTGAATGAATATAAAACCCACTGTTTGGGTCAAATTGGTTTGTGGGTATTTTTGCTCTTTTCTCATAGCTGATGCCCAACTTTGCAAGGCACAAATATAAGTCAATTTGTTTTCAATACTCTGAGTCTCCCCTGGGCAGATAGACCTAAGTTCTATTTTAAAAAAACAGTCTTTGCAAGCCATGAAGAGCAAGCCAGTACCAGCATTCCTCCCAAGCCTTTGTTTAATTTCCTGCCTCCAGAATCTTGAGTTCTTTGCCCTGGCTTCCTGGAATGGTGGACTCATGAGCAGTAAGTGGAAATAAGCCTTTTCTCCCTGAGTTGCCTTTTGGCATGGTGTTTATCACAGAAAAAGAAAGCAAACGAGATGCTTGCCTTGTCTAGGGGAGTGATATCACCAAACCCTATGCCATGTAGAGTTTTTATTCTATATGATAAAATTTAATTCACGAGTCAGACACAGTAAGAGATATAATAAAATGTCATGAGAATAATAGGAGCCATAGAATTGCATGTTTTTCTTTACTTATTTATCATCTCCCAGTATTACCACTGAAGACATTGCCTCACAATTTCTCTGTGATTGATCCAAATACTTTAGTAGCATTATTATGTAACAGGAAGGCCGCTTGTTTGTCCCAGCTGCCCAGAACCAAAATAATCACACAGAAACCATATTTATTAAAACACTGCTTGGCCCATTAGCTCTACTTTCTTATTGGTTAATTCTTACATCTTAATTTAACCCATTTTTATTAATCTGTGTACCACCACGTGGCAGTGGCTTACCGGCTAAGTTTTAGCAGCATGTCTTACTCTGGCGGCAGATCCATGGCATCTCTCTGACTCTGCTTTCTTCTTCCCAGACTTTAGTTCTGTCTTTTCTGCCTACCTAAGTTTTGCCCTATCAAGCCAAAGCAGTTTCTTTATTCATTAACCAATACAAGCAACACACAGAGGGACTCCCACATCATTATTAAGAGAAGCTGGGCTTACTAGAACACAAACACATATATGGTAAGAACAGGTCCCATAACTGAGACAATGAAGAAGCTAATGAGCAGGCAATATACTCAGGATGGATACTCTGAGAAAGGGATGATCATGTCCTGGGCACAATACTTTATCATGTTATTCAGAATGACCCAGAATCCAAAAGTTATGAATTGTTTGTTGCTGGAAGATTTCACTTACTGTTTTTGAATGATTGTGAGATTTCATGTAACAGAAACTTGGGAAAGACTAGCCAGGCATGATAGTGTATCGTTCAATAGGCTGAGGCAGGAGGATCAAGAACTTGAGATTAGACTGGATTACATAATAAAACTCCCATCTCAGGCCCTAAAGAGTGAAGCTGAGATTAGGTAGGATTGTGGTTCTGTTATAGAACATGACATTTCAAAACATTATCTATGTGTTTAACACATTTTCCCATGGAAGTTTTTAGCAAGAATTTATTGTGACTATTTGCCTCTCTTAAAAATTGTTAGGTGGCAATGGGCTCAGTAGAAGAGGTGCTCTTCTTCAAGAAAGTCCAAGTATTCTTAGAGAGGAACAGCGTGCACCAGCTTGGACCTGAAACATGATTCTGTCGTCAAAGTGTCTCAGAGCCCATGAACGGACAGAAGTCAGAGATTATCTTTGAAGCAAACCATCCATGTTATAGAACAGTGATTCTCAACCTTCCTAATGCCATGACCCTTTAATATGGTTCCTCATGCTGTGGTGACCCCAACTATAAAATTATTTCACTGCTACTTCCTAACTGTAATTTTGCTGCTGTTATGAATTATCATATAAATATTTGATGTTCAGGATATTTGATATGCTACCCCTGCGAGGGCTGTTACCCACAAGTTATGAACCACTGTCATAGAGTGTAGCAGGCTTTTTCTTCTGAGTCACCAACCACCTCCCAAATCATGACACAGAGACTTATTACTCGTTATGAATGTTTGGCCATATCTTATGCTTGCTATCTCTTATAACTTATAATAATATATCCATCTATGTAACATGAAGGCTGGCTTGTTGGGGTTTCTGTTCTGCCACCAGGTCTCACAGCTGGCAAGTTCCAAAGAAAATCACACAGAGGTCTCCATAAGATTATAAACTGATTGGCCCATTAGCTCAGGCTTCTTATTAGCTCTTGTAACTTATATTAGCCCATTATTCTTATCTGTTAGCCACATGGCTCAGTACTTTTCTCAGAGAGGCAGGTCACATCTTGCTTCTTCCATGGTCTGGGCAGGACTGCAGGGGAATGGGCTTCCTTCTCCCAGCATTCTCCTGCTCTCATTGCCCCGCCTCTACTTCCTGTCTGGTTGACCCACCTATATTTCCTGCCTGGCCAATCAGCATTTATTTAAAACATGATTGACAGAATACAGACAATTCTCCCCACCACATCTATGTTTTGCCTTGGGGTTTTTTATTTGTCTTTCATTCTGTATGTCTTACTCTGTGGCTGGTGGCAGCCTGGCTGACTGGCCCTAAGTGTCTCCATCATTCTCCCCCTTCTCTCGTTCTCTTCTTATTCTGCCTGAAAGCCCCACCTATCCCTCTCCTGCCTAGGCTATTGGTAATTTAGTTTTTATTAGACCAATCAGGAGCCTTATGCAGGTAAGGTGAAATAGCAACACATCTGATGTAATTAAACAAATGCAGCATGAACAAATGTAACATATATTTACAGCATTAAACAAATACAGCATGAACAGTTTACATAGTTAAATGCAGCATAAATAGATGTGACACATCTTTGCCTGGTTAAAATAATATTCCATAACAACAGAGGGCAACCAGCCTCTCTCATCCTCTTTCTTTGCGGCCTCTTCAGGCTCTGGTTTCTGTGCTTGATGCTCCTTGAGTCTACACGGGTTGTTTTCCTAAACGCTATGTTTCAGGATATGGCCAGGCTGCCTCAAAGGCCCATGTGAGAATCATGTATTAACACAGCAATGATCTATGGTCATGAAGGATAATTACATCTTTAGATAGAGGCTTCCAGTAGAATGTAGGAAGCTGCCAGGGCAAGGAGATGGGGATCTTTGCCCCTGCTCTGGCAATACAAAATCTCATCCCTGCCTTGGGAATTCTCCCTACCCTGCAATGTCAGTGTGCAATAAAGCTCTTTCCTCTGGGTTGGAAATGACCATAGCAAGAGCAACAGTGGTGGCCCCTATGAGATGCTTTGGAGATCACGTCTATTACCATTGCTCCATGGAGGGAGAGAAGAGAACTTATGCAGCTCATAAGATCCTTGGGAGGCCCGGTCCATCCCTGAGATTACATAAGAGGTTGACTTCCCAGTGATGCAGCTGTCCTTGAGTCATCTGGAGGACATCCCAGTGGTATGGCTGCCGATGAATTACATCCTATGAGTAACAGCAATAAATTCACCGGTTCACCCAACGGGTCTTCAGTGGGATCTCTTTTTTGTTCTGCCAGTGCCCTCTCTCTGTGGTCTGAATAGACATTTCTTTTTGTCATTGCAGTGTGTTGTGTTTTGAGAGGCTCTTGCCATGCAGAAGCAAGTACCATGCTTGGTACTCATGGTGTAACCTAGCCTGCCCTTGAACTCATGTCATTTCCTCCTGTCTTAGCCTCTGTGTGCTTAGATTACAGACATGAACTATCTTGTAAGGCTAGGACAGATATTTCTTTATGCGTCTACAGGCAATTTTACAGGATGAGAGATCTGCTCATCTCTAGAGCCGTTCTTAACTGAAAATGAGCTTCAACTTTAAATCAATTTTAAAACCCTCCCCTGCCAGCCCCATGACCAGACAGACTACCTGACCTGTTTATGTCTCTGTGGTTTTAGTTTGAAAGGAAAATCCATGACAAGAATCGCAGCATCATAGTGAGAGAAATTTTCATGAACAAAATTGTTTCCTATTTGCTATTTCAAGCGTGTATTTCCTACCACACTCGGATCTTAGGTTAGCTGGACAGTCTGGCATCAAATACAAGCCTTTTGGCACATGCAGATTCACCTCTGAAAGCGCCAAGAACAACTGGGAGAGGAAACTCATCTTCCCAAGCATCCGCTGCTGCAGAACATGCCCCTGCTGAGTCTGGGGCTTGCCACTGAAAGGACAATATGCAGAATGAGAAAACAACCACAACAGCCACCAAACCATATTGGCTGGGTCCCTCGCCCCAGCCATGTCCTCACAGCAGACTCTCCTGAGAGTAGCCATGGAGCTGTGACTGCTCTGCCTCACACACAGAACCTCAGCATGGCACATTCCTGAGCAGGAAGGACAAGGAGGGCACATTGCTGCTGCATAGAGTACACCAAGCAGGTATGTCTGTCTACTCTATGCAATCGCCACTCAGGAGTGACTTCTAGCATTGCTCTTCCGTTGCACAGAAAGATGCGGTGGTAGAGATGCATTTTCTGTAACCCTGGGGAGCACAATGATTCCTGCAGCACAGATGGTTACTTTACCTGCACCGAGCCTGGAAGGCCAGTGTCACTAAAGCTGGTCGGGCAGCACCTGTGTGAGATGTAGAGCTACGCTCTGCGTAAAGGGCCAGGTCAGTCACTTCATTTGTGCTAATTCGAGGGAGGCGTTGATTGAAGAGATATCTGAGCTGAGTGCTACCCAGACAAGGGGGCCGGAGTCTGTACTGTGATGTGATGCCTGGAGAGAGGCAACAATGTGGGGGAAGGGCAAGTGCAAGGCACACCTGCAGAGGTAGAACTCACCAGGGAGCAGCAAGCCAGCTGCAACTCCTGTAAGTCCACTTGGGCCAGTAGGGAAGAGTCCAAAATTTGTTTTATATGGGCCACAGGCCTCAAAGTGGTGGCCCTTTGGCATATCTGGCCGATGTGCCTTTTATTTGTGTTACCTGGGGTTCTGTAATTCCTAAAACTGAATTCGCAATCAGAAAGTAAAATGTGGTGATTCCTTCCAAATATTCCAATGTTCATCTTTTCTTGAAAAATCCCAAACGTGGTCATGCTGATTAACTCTCCGACACGGCAGTGGCATCTGGGGCTTGAACAGTCCTGCCACTTTGAGTGTTTCCATAGTTCCTGTCCCTTACCCTGGCCAGACTCTGGAAACTTCTGTGATTGACATCACCTCTCCACTCCCTGTGGGGATAAGAATTGGTGGCACCAGCCATGGGCAATGGGAGTAATTTATAATAACATGCTTAGTGCCTGCACCTCCACAAGAGGCAAGGAACTTGATCAATATATTTTCTTTAGAACACTCATAATCTACTTCTGTGTCCACTGATAAGACAATCCCTTTACCATGTGTGGTTACTTAAAATGAAATTAAGTTGAAATGAGGTTTGGTTCCTTGTCACATCAGCCGCCTTTCAAGTACACAATGGCCCTTGGCCATCACAGTGGATGGGGCAGCTTGAGAAACTTTCCCCTTTGTGGGCAATTCTGATGGGCAGGCAGACACACACGATACAATGTGGGGAATATATATATAGCAAAGCCCTCTGTGATTGATTCAGGCAGTGCTGGAGGGCCAGAAAGGAGGGAAAGTTCCTCAGGCCATGGTGAGGAAGGAGGTGGGTCGAGGACTGGGAGGGTTCACAGGAGAGGCAAGTATGAGGACTCCACCGGAAGTGCTGCGGCTCAAAACTTTAGAACCAGTAACCGGTGATAGCATAAACAACTGTTTACATTTGACATCAGCTAAGGGACTCAGTCACATCAGGCCTGTCATTCCTGTGAAGGTGAGTATCTGAGCGTGAGGCCCCGTGTCTTCAATCAAAGCTAACCAAAAAAAAAAAAAAAA
>PVIU01023339.1:0-27597 GCA_004026605.1 Ondatra zibethicus
ATGCCCTCTTTCAAGGAAGAAGGGGGAGGGAGGAGGGGTGGGGGGTAGTGGGAGGGGACCGGGAGAAGGGGAAGAAAGGAAAAAAAATTTTTTTTTATCTTTAATTATGTTCTTGAATGGAAAAAATAAAACAAAACAATGTATGGAAAAAAAAATAAAAAAAAAAGAATGCAGAGTATTAATTAATCACATTCATTCAGTTATAAAAGAAAATGAGAGGAAAGAAATGGGAAAAGAAAAGGAGAGAGAAGAGGGAAGAGGAGATGGAAAAACAGGAAGAAAGAGAGAAAAATGAAAGGAGAGACAGACAATGAAGAAAGAAAAAGAAATCTTAAAGTTAGAAACCAAAAGTATATAAATATACCAGGATAAAAAAAAAGAGTAAAGGACAAAAGAGAGAAAAGTAACAGATGGAAATGCCAGTCAGGGGACAGCTTCTACTGTTCAGAGTCAGAGCTGTTGGACTTTGCAGGCATTATAGGGACACCTGACTTCTGATGAAAAAACAACTGGCAAGCAGGACATTATGAGCTCAGTATGTTTAAAAAATTAGAGAAGAAACAATAACACCAATAAAACAGATAACAATACTCTGAAACATTAAAACTCCCAGGGAAAGAGGATTCCGAAGCACATTGCTTTTGAAAAACAACTTTCATTACTTAAAAAATTACATGCTAATTCTTATTTTTTTAACTGAACTAACAATGGACACTCTCCAATCTATTGCGCTGTCTCCATCTTGTCTACTGCATTCTAGACTCCCAGCTTCCAAGAGGTTGACTTATGCAAGGTCAACTTTGAGAATACAGCTATCTTTTGCTCTTTTTTCATTTTGTTTGTTTTGCTTTTTTTGTTTTGTTTTTGTATACTAATGATATTTTAAGTATCAAACTTAAACTTTTCTAAGTAAGCCCAATAAAACTCACTGATTCACCAAAAAAAAAAAAAAAAAAATTAAAGCTCACACAGAAATTAACAGTTAAGGACCCATTTTAAGATTGGATCCACAATTAGGTGAATATGATCTATTTAAATTTAATTTAAGATGGTATACACACAAAGAAAAGTTAAGATAAAATTTAGTACTGTGATTCCACAGTCAATAACCTCTCATAGATCCCAAGTAAATTGAGTGTAGCTGGTAAGGTTCAGAAGCACTATAAGTTTTGAGTGTGCAACAAGCATAATGAGTCAGTAAGGGGTGCAAAAAATATTTGTGTTGATTATATATTGAAATGAAAATGTTTTGACTCAATGGAGTTAAATTTGTATAATACTAAAAATTTAGAAGTTTAAATTGTCTAATAGATTTAGGGCAAAAAAATAAAGTTGTAATGATGTCAGAATTATTGAAGCTTAAGTCATGGGAAGAGAAAGAGGTGTGAACAGCATGAATTTCCAATGCAACGGCAGTGAAATCATGATGAAAACTGGCTGCAGATCAGAAAGTGGAAATGTTATGAATTTTACTAAAAATAGCATATCAGACAGGGAAGATTACCATATGAAAGTGCTAATTTTCTCTAATCAATGGGTATGTATTAAGAAGAAACAGAATTTTAAAAATAAAATATTCTAACAACTTAAATTTTACCTTTCTCTCCTTAACTGTAGAGATGGCTGAGGTGCTAATGAAGCTAAAGAGACAGGTCATTATGGGGACATAAGGAAGGAGATGACCCTTCATATAAAATCAGGGTAAAACACCTCATCACCAGAAAGAAAAAAGAATTTCAACATAACTAAGAACTTCTTAAAATTATCCCTTCCTGGCTATACATTTTAATTTTTTATTTAACTCAAAACAATATTGATAGACAAAGGACAAATAGATCCTAATCCACTGCATAACTCTGGTTGCTGGTGAATTTACCTTTTCAAATTATAATTACATTAAGGTGCCATCTAACCTCATTTATCAAAAAAGGGGGGATGTTTCTCAGCAATCTTTGTAACTGTAACTTGAGAGCCTCCTGATTAATGTAGACAGCAAGTGCTAAGTCAACTGAGACTCTTTTGTGGGGTCCATAGTCACAATGGAGTGTGTCTGACATTCTGCTACTCTCCATTGGACAAAAGGATTGTTGTAGAAAATTACTCAGAACATTGTAATAAAAGATAAAGTCACACAAAACATGAAATAAAGAGTATCAGACGACAAATGTAGAAAGCCCAACACATGAAGAGAGCTGGACCTCATGACAGAATTCTACATCTGTTGTTCAACTCGACGGCATTCAGAAATATTTGCAATTGTGTATGTCCTGAACATGTACAGATGTTTTTCCTTTCAATATTTCCCTGAATGGAACTGGTTAATAACTCTAAATGCTGTTCACATTGTGTTATGTATTCTATATACCTTAAAGATTGTTTCAATATAGGATGTGTTGTGTAATGGTTATTTATAGTCTGCACTAGAGTATATGTAACTCAAACATTCTCAGACCTGGGATCCTTGCAGAGCACTAGAAC
This sequence comes from Ondatra zibethicus, assembly GCA_004026605.1. NCBI lineage: Eukaryota > Metazoa > Chordata > Mammalia > Rodentia > Cricetidae > Ondatra > Ondatra zibethicus. The sequence continues at coordinate 2,479 of PVIU01023339.1, forward strand.
AAATTTTTCCAAATATACAGAGGTTAGAAAATATCAGTGAAGGAAATTATATTTGTGTAATACATATATATATATATATATACATATACTCAAATAAGTATATACATATAAATTTATGCATATATATCCCAATAAAATTAATAACATTTGATCCTATGGTCAACCCTTTCAACAGGTGTTTTCTCAGAAGAATGGGAAAATGTGCTCACTAAAGTAACCATGGATAAGCTTCCACAGCAAAGACACAGCCATGCAGAAGGAGCCACAGCATTAGACTGCCAGTCAACTACTAGACAAGGGCATAATGCCTCAAGTGTCTGAATGACAGCAGAAACGTAAGAATGAGAATACCATGGAAGAATTTCATTGCAATTCCTGCCAAAAAAATTTAAATGCAGATAATCTATAACTGTGCATCACAGTAGAATACATACTTTTAAACACACTTGTCCTCAAATGTATTCACTGGAAACATGCAAGAAAGCACCAAAGTATTTAAACTTCTTTGAGACTGTAGGATAATATTAAGGAAGAAGAACAAAAAGGGCAATAAGAAAAGCAAAATGCTTATCAATGAATTCACATATGTAATATGTTTTGAGTGAGTACTTTAAATGTCATCACAAAATATAAGACATTTGAAAGGTAAAATTAATTTTTAAGTGGCCAATGTCCACATGTGACTCCACTAGAGGCTGCTATCTTACTGGGAGGTCTGGATTTTCCATTGCATTTTTCATTGTTTGATTATTCTAATAGGCTGGAATTCTTTGCAAATGCTCCTCATTTTGTATATTTTATTCTTTAAAGAAAACTTTTAGATCTCTAAATAATAGTAAAAAGATTATTAGAAGTATATTGACAGTAGTTATGTTTGGTATTTCTGAGAATTATTAAAAATACTGATTAGCATTGTCTTGGAATCTTAAATAGTAACATGTTGTGAATCAGAAAACACCCAGAAGCTTGATTTTTCCTTTCACTCTATGTTATAATTCTAAATTGCATCACTGTTGCTGGATAAATATGTTTTAAAAAAGCAATAGAAGATATGCTGCAATTACTTAAGGTATTAACTAAAACAGAAAAGACAGAAGACCCAAAGTGTACAACAGCAGATCAAATCAAATAAAAAGAACTTCAAGTTATAATGAAAGGGACTCCAAGAAACTGGCTGTGAGCCTCCTAGATGTAAAAAAAGAACTCGGCAGAATAAAAGCAACCAGAAGTGGGTACTTCCCAGCATGAGTGGGCATACTGTGTTGTTCATGAGCACAGAAGTTCTGGGTTGGTTTTATTGAAAATAAAATAGTGTTGAAAAGCAAATTAAAGAACCAAGGTGATTGTTAATTCCATGAAAGTGGGCAAATAAAAAGCCAATATAATAATATAACTATGGCTTGGGTGTGTCTCCTCCACACTTCATGCTGGTATGCTCATGGCAGCAATAGGAAGCTGAGTTTGGCTTTAGGCCAGCAACAGAAATCTGGCTCTCAGCAGATACTGGGCTTGCTCACACTTCAATTGCAGAATTCCTATTGTTCATAGCTATGATGAGTTGAGGTTATGTTAAATTGTCCCTTCTATTATCATATTAAAGAATCACAGTAGGCTAAGCACATAGTAACATAGTTGTGAATATGTGTATGGACATTTTATACACAATACCGGTCTATAGTAAGCTGTACATGTTGATAAAAGGAAGCATACGTTTATTTTTGGGGGTGAGTTGGGGAGAGAATGTTGAAAGCAGAATTTGAAAATTCAATCCTCAATTTCTCTCTAGCCAAAAAATAAAAGCTTTCACCAAAAAAAAAAAAATTCATGACATGTTGCATGAGCACATCGTATTTCATACAAAAAGGTTAATCTTTTTGTGTCTGAGTGTGCTTGTATATGTATTTGTATGAGCCTATGTGTGTGTGTGTTTGTGTGTATATTCATATGTGTGTTATTATATGTGAGTGTGTGTGTTTGTGTATGTTTGTCTCTTTGTGTATATGAGGGAGATTGTGTGTGTGGGTCTGTGTGTGAGTCTCTGTGTATGTTATTGAGTGTGTCTGTGAGTCTCTATGAGTGTGTCTGTATTTGTATGTTTGCGAATATTAATTTCTGTGTGTGTGTCAATGTGCATATTAATGCATAAGTCTGTTTCTGTTCTCATGCACCTATTCAGAATAAGTACTGGCATGACATTTAAAGGAATCTAAACTTTAGAAGGGATATGTAGAGATTGTAAATAACTACTGCTTGTTGAGCGTCCTGCTGTAAAGTATAATCAAGCAAATGAAGAGAGGAGGTATCACTGAGACAGAGTGGTTGGGACTTGACAGCAGAAAATTTGAAAATAATGGTGGAAAGTAACCACCGACTCTCCTCCCAATATTCTTTTTGAAACTTCTGTCTTTACTGCCCTATAAGGAGTTTGCCTTGAGCCTGTGATACCCCTCCAAGCAAACTGAGTATCTCCATAGTGTTCATAGCCATTGCTGACTGCCACTGTAAAACATTCTTCATTCCTGAGGATCCACAATATATTTTATTCTGAACTGTAACTTACTCCTATCAATGCCCCTGCTTCCATAGGTAGACTCTATGATTATTAACTCTATCTCCTGACTTTAATTCTTTTATCTTTATAACTGTCATTAGTATCTAACAGTATACCCACATCCAGAAAAATGGTTTTCATTTCTATGTAGTCATATTGGCTCCACTTTTCAGTGTTTAATGAATTGTATGGAGTTGTCTTCAGTAACCAGCCTTCCTCTTTGTTTATGGAGAGCAACTTGTGTTCTTGTAGAGTTGTGGGATTTTTGTTGTTATTGTTTAATTCTTTGTGGGGTCACCACCCATTTCCCATATAAATACAAGGAGGCTTATTCTTACCTATGAGTACCCATCATAGCTTGGCTTGTTTCTAGCCAGATATTCTAACCTAAGTTATTTCATTTCTCTTTAACTACATTTTACCTCTGGGCTTTTTAACCTATCTTCATCTACATATCTTTCTTTTCTTCTTACTCTGTGGTTGGCTGTGTGGCTGGGTGACTGGCCCCTGGCATCCTCTTCTCCTCCTTTACTTGCTCCTTGCTCTTCACTCCCCCTTTTCCCTAGATTTCTTCTCCTATTTATTCTTTCGGCATGCCAGCCCTGCCTATCCTTTCTCCTGCCTAACTATTGGCCATTAATCTCTCTATTATACCAGTCAGGTGTTAAAGGCAGGCAAAATAACACAGCTCTACAGAGTTAAACAAATGCAACATAAAAGAATGCAATATAAATTTATATCATTAAACAAATATTCCATAGCATAAACTATGTAAGAAATCTTAAACTAACATTCAACAATACTCTTAGCCACAGCCTGGATGATCTGGAAATTTCCAAGGGACCTCTTTGGACAGCAACTAAGTCCTACTACTGCAAACTTAATTTGGTGACAGATGGCTAGTTAGAACTTCTCCCCCATTATTTGGAGCCTTCATTAGGTTAGCCTTCACTCTCCCTTACTCAACCACATCTCTCACTCTCCTCACTTGATCCTCCCATTCCCACACGCCAGCAGCCCCAAGTCTGCTCAGAAAATCCATGCTATTTCCTCATTCCATGGAATTTCATGTATTGCACTGTATCTGTTATCTCTTTGTCTGTGGACTTTACTTTGTTTATCATTTACTTAAGAGCTAATGTCCATGTATAAGTAAAAAATATCATATTTGTCTTTCTGGCTCTGGGTTATCTCATTCAAAATGATTATTTACTACTTCCATCCATTTGCCTGGAAATTTCATGATGTCATTTTTAAAGTAGCTGAGTAATGTATTCCATTGTGCAAGTACATACATTTCCTTTATCCATTCATTTGTTAAGGGACATCTAGATTGTTTCCAATTTCTGACTTTTATCGACAGAGCAGTAATGAACATGGTTGAGCAAGTCCCCTTGTGGTAGGATGAAGGGTCCTTTGTGTACATGCCAAAGAGTAGAATATCTTCATCTTGAGGTAGAACAATTCCCATCTTCTTGATGAACCACCACATTGATTTTCACAGTGGCTGTATAAGTTTGAATACCTACCAACAATGGATGAGTGTTACCCTTATTTCACATTCTGGACAATGTGAGCTGTCATGTCTATTATTGATCTTTGCCTTTCTGACCGGTGTAAGATAGAATCTCAGTGTGGTTTTAATTTGTATTTCCCTCTCGCCTAAGAATGCTGAACATTTCTTTAAGTGTTTATCAGCCATTTGAGTTTCCTAAATTGAAAATTCTCTGTTTAGATTTTGTTTTAGTTAGGGTTTCTATTACAGTGAAGAGATACCATGACCAGAAGAACTCTTATAAAAGAAAACATTTAATTGTCCATCATTATAATGGTGGCACATGGCAGCACACACGTAGAAATGGTGCTGAAGAAGGAGCTGAGAGGTCTACATCTTGATCTGCAGACAACAGAAACTGAACTGTGACATAGAGCAGTGCTTGTGCGTAGGAGACCTCAAAGCCTACCCCTACAGGGACACCCTTCCTGAAACAAGCCAAATGTACTCCAACAAGATAATATTCCCTAATAGTGTCACTCCCTTTGGGTGTCATTTTGTTTCACATCACTACATTCCACTCCCTGGCCTCCAAAATCTTTTAGTCATATCATAAAGCAAAAATCCATTCAGTTCAACTTCAAAAGTCCATATAGTCTATAACAGTCTAAAACCTATATAACAGTCTAAAGTTTAAAGGCATTTAAGATTCCTGCAATTACTTCTGTAAAATCAAAATTAAAAAGCAGATTACATGCTCCCAACATATAATGACACAAGACATATATTCCAAACATAGGCAAGGGATCATCATGAAGAAATCCTGAACCATAGCTAGACTAAAAACCAGTTGGGCACAGTCTAAACTCTGCATCCTCATGTCTGATGTCAAAACACTCTTCAGACCTCCAAATTCTTTCAGATTTGTTGACTTAAACACACTTCTTTCTTTTGTGTTTGTTCCATTTCCTATTAGCAGATCTCCTAGGCAGGTGTCCCATGGCTCTGACATCTTCAACATCTTGAGTTCTCCAAGGCAATCCAGTATTCACCTCAACAACATCCTGCAATGGCCTCTCTAGGACTCCATTCCTGGACATTTCTGGCAATTCCTGACTTCACCTGCTTTCCTTAGATGTAGAGGAAGATTCCACTAACCCCTTTCTTCTATCCTTAATTATGAATCTAGCACCATGTGCTGAATCTGCCAAGTTCTGCTGCTTACTAGGGCTGTAATGTAGCCTCTTTGTACAATTATGTCCTCACCAACTTGCTGTTTTCAATGCTTTCTTTTACTATGTAAACTTGGCTGTCATGAAACAGAATCTGCAGATCAGGCTGATCTCAAATTAGAGATCTGCCTGCCTCTGCCTCTGAAGCGCTGGGATTGAAGATGTACCATCACAATCAGTTCCAAGCTTTTCTTCGATTCTTTTTTACAAGTTGGAAACTTAGCTGGGTAGTATCTTGCCTAGAGGTCACCATTTCCTTTATTTAATTTTTTTCTTATTTTATTGATTTTAATTGAGCTCTACATTTTTCCCTGCTCCCCTCCCTGCCTCTCCCCTTCCCTCTTCAACCCCCAAGGTCCTCATGCTCCCAATTTACTCAGGAGATCTTATCTTTTTCTACTTCCCATGTAGATTAGATCTATGTACGTCTCTCTTGGAGTCCTCATTGATGTCTAGGTTCTCTGGGATTGTTATTGGTGGGCTGGTTTTCTTTGTTTTATGTTTAAAAACCACTTATGAGTGAGTACATGTGATAATTGTCTATCTGGGCCTGGTTTACCTCAGTCAAAATGAATTTTTCCAGCTCCATCCATTTGCCTGAAAAATCAAGATGTTATTTTTTTTCTTAATCTGTTTATCTCCTTGAATACAGAATTTAGCTTCATACCACTGCCTGGTGTTTCTTTACTCCTCAAATTATACATTTTGTATTTTCCCTGCTTAGCATTCTCCTTTTCATTAAAAATCTTTGTTATAGTTAACACTTGTTAACTAGATAACAGTCTATCCCAGGCTGTTTTGTGATTTCCTTAGCCAATACATTGAGTCCAAAATTCCTTTTTTAGCTTCAGGTAGACTTTTCAGACAAAAACAAAGTGCAGTCACATTTCTCACCAGAATATCATAAAAATGATCTCTAGGGAGGATACTAAAATACTTCTCCTTTGAAAGCTCTTGTGCCAGTGCTCCGCAGTTTAAATCTTCCATGATCTTAGCATATTTAAGCATATTACTTATCAATATTCCTTCAAATGTCATGGTCAGTACTATCAAAGCAATATCTCAGTCCCTGGTATCATCTTCTGTCTTAATTAGGTTTTCAATTGCTGTGAATAGACACCATAATATCAGGAACTTTTATAAAGTAAAACATTTAATTTGGATAATTTACAATTTCAGAGGATTAGTTCATTATCATCATGGTGGGACATAGCAGCGTGCAGGTAGAAATGGTGCTGAAGAAGGAAATTAGAGTTTCACATTTTGATCAGCTGCAACAAGAAATGAAGAGTGACACTGGTCATAGCTTAAGCATAGAAGACCTCAAAGGCCACCCCCACAGTGACACACTTCCTCCAACAAGGTCAGACTTACTCCAACAAGATCACAGCTTCTAGTGGTGCACTTCCTTTGGGAGTGATTCTCTTTCAAACAACTGCAGATCTGTACCACATTTTTATTTTTATAGGATATTTTTAAATTAATTTGCTTGTAACCAACAGCCCAATTCTGCACACTTCCTTGTCCCTCTATATCCACTCCTCATCCCTGAATTATCCCCCCAAAAGAAAACCCCTCAAAAGTTAATTAGAAACAAAACAAAACAAATTTAAAAAAAAAAAAAAACAGCTCTCCTCTCAGTCTTTCACACTTCATCATCGTTCTTGTTCCTGGCATTAGGAGCTGCAGTGTGTCAGGCAGTATATGAGTTTATCCAATCAGCCCCACCTAAAAAAAATTATTCCAATGAGTCATTGGTCTGGTTTAGGGCCTCTGGTCTCTAGCATGTCATCATCACTGGAGCCTCATCAAAACTCCTTTCAGATATCCTTCTGTTGCTGGGAGTCTAGGAGATTCTCTGGCTATCATTTTACTGGATCAGGCCCTTTACATGCACCAGAAGGTCATACTTGGGGTAAATGCTATGGTAGGCCAATCCAAGGTTCAGGATGTGTGCTTAAGTAGAAGCTAAGCTGGTCAGTCAGAACCACTGGGACCATTTCCCGCAGGCAAGCGGCTTAGCCAGCTCTCCTACATCCATGCAATCAATCCCAACCAACTCTCTCACGCTTGTGGTGAGGGGAGGAGCTATCTCTCCTGAGTGCAGGGAACCAGATCTTTCTTGAGGGACAGGGCAGTTTCTTGATGGAGTATCCAGATAGGGACAGGGCCAGCTATTCCAGGCCAATGAAGGGTGGGTCAGTTCAGAATGGCCCTCAAATTTCAAATTACATTTTTCCTATAGTCTTGTGGTAACAAGGGCCATGGATATCAAAACAAACCTCAGCTGCCACAGGATCACGGACCCAGACATGGCCCTTGGCAGCAACTCAGGCACATATGTCACCCTGGACAAAGGTGGCAATATAGGCATTTCAGATCTGGTTGTGTTACTGCCTTTGGACACCAACATTGCCACAGATGACACCCCACAACTCCAACATTCTTGTGGCCCTTAGTGGCAACATGTGTCATTGTTAATCTATGCAGATCCAGGCTGTGGTAGGACTAAACCATGGAACCAGAAATTGCCCTAGACAGAACCCAGACCCCGGGTATCAAGAAGGACACGCTCATCAGTGCTTTCCTTCATTTATTCAGTTCTGCCTCATTCCACAGCACATGACCATTCTGGTTCCTGTTTCTACCAGATCTCAACCATATACTTGTTCATCATAAGGGTACCTACATTATTTGTTTTTTTTTTCTCTCTAATTTCTTGAGTTTTTTAAAAATATATTTTGGATACTAGTCCTGTATTGGATGTGGAGTTTGTAAAGATCTTTTCCTATTCTATACATTGCCACTTTGTCCAAAAGGCAGTGATCATTGCCTTACAAAAGATTTTCAGTTTCATGAAATCCCATTTATTAATTTTTTATCTTAGTGACTATGAGACTATTGTTCTGTTCAGGAAGCCTTTTCCATTGTCAATCAATTCAATGCTATTCCCCACTTTCTGTTCTATCAGGTTCTGTGTATCTGGTTATATTCTGAGGTCTTTGATCTATGTGGACTTGAGTTTTGTACAGGGAAATAGATATGTATCTATTTACATTTTTCTACATGCTGTCATCCAGTTAGAATGAGATAATTTGTTGAAGATATTTTTATTGTATATTTCTTAATTCCTTATCAAAAATCAGGTATGTATCTGTATTTACATCTGGGTATTTGATTTGGTTCCAGTGATCCACCTGTGTACTTTAGGCCAATATCATGCAAGTTTTATTAATACAGCTCTGTAGTGCACTTGGAAATGAGGGATGGTGATACCTCCAGAATTTCTTTTATTGTACAAGTGTGTTTTATATATTCTGAGCTTTTTGTTTTTCCATATGAAATTGTGTATTTTTCTTGTAAGTTCTGTAAAGAATTGTGTCCAGTTTTTGATGCAAAATGTGTTGAATCTGCAGATTACTTTGGTATGATGACCATTTTTCTTTTAATCCTATCAATCTATGACCATGGGAGATCTTTCCATCTTCTGATATCTTCTCCAATTTCTTTTTCAAAAGCTGGAAGTTCTTGTCATATGGGTTTTTTTTTTTACTTATTTCATTATTTATGGCTATATGAAGGATGTTGTTTCCCTATTTCTTTCTCAGCTGATTTATCATTTGTACTTGGGAGGGCAACTAATATCTTTCAATTTATTTTTTTCCAGCTAGTTTGCTGAAGTAATTTCTTAGTTGTAGAAGTTTCCAAGTGAAATTTTCATGTCACAAATGTTGTATAGTATCACATCATCTTCAAATAATAATACATTCACTTTTTCCTTTCCAACTTGTAACACCTTGATCTCAGTTTTCTTGTTGTCTTAGCTAAGACTTCAAGTATTATATTGAATATATACAGAGTAAACAACCCTGTTTTATTCCTGATTTTAGTGTGACTGCTTTGAGAGTCTCACCCACTTCTGTTGGTATTGGCTACAAACTTGCTGGAAATTGCCTTTATTATATTTAGTTATGCTGCTTTTACCCAGAGTATCTTCAGGACTTTTATCATGAAAAGGTGTTGGATTTGTCAAAAACCATTTTTTTTCTTCTGATAAGATTTGTTTTTCAATTTTGCTTATTTGATGCATTACATTTATTAATTTTCCTATATTGAACCATCCCTTTGTGTCTGGGATTAAGACTACTTCATCATGGGGCATGTTCTTTTTCATGGATTCTGGAATTTGGTTAGCAAAGAATTTATTGCATACTTTTGCTACTATATTAGTTTGTAATTCTATTTCCTTCCTAGGATGTTGTGATATTTTGTTTGTGATCTAACAAATAAAGCTTAACTGAAGATCAGAGTGCAGAGCTAGCCACTAGTTAGCCATAGAGGCCAGGCAGTGGTGGCACACACCTTTAATCCCAGCACCTGAAGACAGAGGCAGATGGATTCTGTGAGTTCAAGGCCACCCACACTGGGCTACACTAGATTGCTCCAGTCTCAAAGAGAAAAAAATCCAGGTGGTGTGGTTTACACCTTTAATCTCTGTACTTGGGAGTCACACAGCTTTAATTTCAGCACTAGGGATGTGGAGACAGGAAGGGGTATAGCTGGACATAGAAAGGAATGTAAGGCAGCAGAAGACAGGATCTTAGAGCATTCAGTCAGAGGACTGGATGGCCACTTTGGTCTAATGATTCAGTAGAGGTAAGAACCATTGGCTGGCTGCTCTGCTTCTCTGATCTTTCAGCATTAACCCCTATATCTGACTCTGGGTTTTTATTATTAAGATCAATTATAATTCATACTACACTGGCATTTATGTGGTTTGGTTATAAGAGTTACTGTGGCATCAATAAATGAATTGGATAATGACTTTTTCCTGTTTGTTTCTTGGATTAGTTTGAGGAGTATTGGTATTAAATCATCACTGAGTATATGGTAGAATTCTGCATTGAACTATCAGCCTTTATGCTGTTTATAGTTGTGAGGTTTTTTTGATTATTGCTTCTATTTCACTAACTCTGTTTAAATTGATTATCTGATCTTAATTTAACTTTGGTAAGTGGTATCTATTGAGAAAATTATCTTTTTCTTTTAGATTTTCCAATGTAGTATTGTACAGGATTTTAAAGCAAGTCCTTATGATTCTCTCGATTTCCTCAATATGTGGTGTTATGTACATTTTTCATCTTGGATTTTGGTGAAAAGAAGAATCTTTTCTGCCCTTTGGTTAATATGGATTAGGCTTTGTCTATCTTATTGATTTTTCTCTAAGAAGCAACTCTTTTTATCCATTGATTCATTGTTTTGTTCCCTTTGATTCTATTTTACTGACTTCATTTCTGAGTTTGATTATTTCTTCCTCTCCACTTCTTTTTGAGTGTAATTTTCTTCTTATTCTAGAGCTTTCAGGTGTGCTGTTAAGTTGCTACCATTAAATCTTTCCAGTTTCTTTCTATTTTCTTTTTCAATGTAGGCAGTTAATGATATGAACTTGCCTCCTAGAAGCAATTTTATTGTACTCTATAAGTTTAGGTATATTGTATATCATTTTCATTGAACTCTAGGAAGTCTTTCGTTCCTTTTATTCTGTCTAAACCTATTTCTCAATCAGTAGAGAGTTGTGCAGTTTCCATGAGTCTGTAAATTTTATGCTGTTGTCAATATCCAGCTTTAATTGGTAACAGTATGGTAGGATACAGGAAATTATTTAAATTTTCTTGCAACTGTTGAGACTTACTTTGTGTTGGATTATGTGGTCAGTTTTCAAGATAGTTCCATGAAGGGCAGAAAATGAGGTATATTCTTTCATGTTTTGTGTTTGTATGAAATGTTTTGTAAATATCTGTTAACTCAACTAGTACTACTTGGCACTGTGAGTTTGTGTGTTTGGAATACAGTGGCAAACAATAAAAAGCTTCTCTTAATGCATTTTATCACTTTCTCTTCTTCTAACTAAAGACCCATTTAATTGATTGGTTTATAGTGTGTTCTGAGATCTGTTTTGCAATTGTCTCTTCTCTGATATACTTTCCTGATTTTTTTTTGAGTTTGAATTGCCATTTAATTTTTACCATAAACTAAATATTTGGAACAAAATTCTAAAATCTTTATTGAATTTTTAATTATTTAAATTTTAATTGGAAATGTATATTTCAGAATACATACATTCAGATAATGATTACATAAAACATAACTTTTGATGTTACTTTGCATTTTGACTGTGTTGTAAATTTAATTAAATTTATATTTAATTGCATATTACTTTTGTACCTGCTGTTATTAAAAGTCTTACCTATTCATAATTAGTGCTAATATAGAGAAAGCATATTCACTGTTAGGCAGCTTATATTGTAAGCTACCACATTAGATTCTATTATTGCTTTTTCCTTACAATATTTTTTCATTGGTAACCAATTATATTAATTTGTCATATTTATTCTTCCAAAGAAACTAAGAAATAAGAAGATACTGTTTATACATGTGTAGTACATAATTTATATTAAGTGGGTTTGTATTAGACCACTAGCACTATTTCTTATAAAATCCAAATTATTTTATTTTATGCTAACTTTATTTAATAAGCTTGCTTTTTTATCAAATTAATTCTCTACAACTGTTGATAAAATAGTCTTATATTTTCTTTATATAATCTAGTATAATGCTATAGATATGAATACTTTTCATTGGTGTGGATCTCGGTCTAGTGATAAAATTTTAGGTAAATTTTGTTATATGTATATTTCTGCTCTTGATTAAGGTATTGTATTTGTGCAGCTTATTTAAAAATGTAATGTATAATTAAGAAATATAGGCTAATAGATAATCATCTATAATAGTCAAGCTTGTAGTCATATTAGTTAGGTTTTCTAGATATATAGAGATATATTTCAGTTGGATAGGTATTCTTCAAATCTTTCAAAGACTACAGAATATCTCATTTAAAATCTTTTAAGAACTTAGACTTTTCATAACAATGAAACACATTTGCTCCTGGCAGCACCAATCTACTTCAAGAGGATGATGCCCACCAAAGAGGCTCCTTATGGAGTTAGCTAGCCATATGGGCAAGAGACTGTTCTTGACTGGACTGCTTGATGTTATGCTGTATGACCTGGACATGCAAGACCCCCAGAGAAATGACTGCTGAACTTGACTAAAGTTGAGATGATCCTTCGAGGTTCCTACTTCATGAAAGAGTCTGCTAGATATTCTGCAGGACACAGAAGAAAATTATTGCCAATATAGGTGAAACTGCACTTCCTGTTTACTTAGGTAATATTACATACTTTTGGAGTCTTTGATAAAGTTGAAGAACAGATAGTTATAAATATACTTTTCCTTAGATATGATAAAAGATAAAGTAGATATAAATATTGTAACTATAATTCTTGCTTGATGGCTGTTTTATTGTATGTAATCTTGCTATGTTAAAGTTAATTCCTTCCATTTTATTTAGACAGAAAAGGGGAGGTGTTGTGGGATTCCCCTCTGTATGTTATGAATATGTTTTATTGCTATTGGTTAATAAAGAAGCTGTTTTCAGGCAATGGCTTAAAAGAATATAGCCAGGCTAAAGAAGAGATAGAGAGAGAGTAGGAGGAGTCAGTGAGAAGCCATGTAGCTGTCTGCAGGAGACAGACACACTAGAATCTTGCCAGTAAGCTACAGCCACGTGGTGATTCACAGAATAATAGAAATGGGTTAATTTAAGATATGAGCTAGCTAGAAAGATGCTTAAGCTATTGGCCAAACAGTATTGCAAATAAAGTTTCTGTGTGTTTATTGCAGGACCAGGAGAGACAGAGTCTCCCACAACAGTGCATCATAAGAAAAAGCAGTTTGCCTCACTCATAAACTACTAGGCAACATTTCAACATAGATATTCCAATAAAATGCATATTTTCATATGCAATGTATACAGTATCACATTTTCCTTATTAGCTTTGTTATAGATTTTAACTTGTAATTCCTATTTACTTATAAAATAAATTTAAGAATTGCCTTCCTAGGGAAATACATGAGTTAAGAATATTGAACTTATTTCTTTTTAGACATGTTATGGGCTCACCTGTGAACTTGTTGTTTTTTGCTTATTGCTTTAAAGAAATTTATGAGATTATAATTTTTATGTTGCTAGTTGGACTAGATTTATTCATCTGTACTGTTGTAGGTTAATTATAAAAATTTACAGACCTGTAGAAAATAATATTTTTATTTTGTATTCATGATCTCAGGACAAATTTTAAGCACTCATTCCTAGATTAAATAATATTTATCCCTATATGTTTCTTTCTGAAATACTTCCTTAAGGATTTCAAGCAATATATTTTGATCATAGTCTTATCTAATTCCTCTCAGATCCTTTGCTCTATTCCTCACAGACCCATACTTTTCCAATTTTTGTTTAATTATAACCCATCCAATCCATTCATGATGCCTATATAGCCTTGAAAGTGTAGTTTTGTGTCCAACATGAATGAACCTTTATGATACCTCACTTTCTTTCATCCAGTTACTATTAGTGGAACCTCAGGAGTGGTATTCGAGGACCATGTATTCTCTGGATGCTGGGTTTTTGTCTCACTTGAGGTTGCACAGGTCTTAGGCAAGCTATCGCAATCATTGAAAGGTCATGTCTGCAACTGCATTCTTGTGGCCAGAAAACACAGCTTCCTTATAATAATCATTCACTGCACCTTGCTCTTATAGTATTTCTCTACCCTCTTTACAATGATTTGAGAATCTTGGGAGAAGGTCATGTGATATAGGTGTCTTATTTTGGCTAACCATTCTGTAGTTTCTTAGTCTCTACACTTTGATCAGTTGTGAGTAAATATGTTAATCACTATCTTCTGCAGAAATAAGCTTGTTTGATGAGAGTTCACCAACATACTCATCTATGACCATAAGGATAATTCATTAGGAGTTGGTTTAATATGGTGTTCATATAGAACAGTAACAGTAGTAGGTTTTCCCTTTGGTCTATGACATATGTAGATACTGATTATTGACCCCGATAATGGTGCCAGGTATGGGCTCTATTTCAGGGAATAGCCTTAAATTCCAATCACCCTGTAACAGTCATGCAGTCATTGAACCAATGGGTATATCTTGTCAAGCTGTTCAGATTATAATTTATAGGGCTCACAAACAGGCAACATTGATGATTATTTTTATTCTGAAAAATACATGGAAAAATGTTTTAATATTACTTCATAATATGTAAAGTAGTCTATTTTGTATTTCTCATTAAGTAGTGTGTTTACTGTTTAATATATAAAAACTTTAAAAATTTATATGAGATTTCAGTACTAAAAGTTTTCTAAGTTCCTCATCATAATGATGTTTTTAAAATTTCTCAAATTTATAAGCTTTTTTTTGTTTTTTGAGGCAGGGTTCTCTGTAGCTTTGGAGCACATTCTGGAACTAGCTCTTATAAACCAGGCTGGTCTCAAACTTATAGAGATCTGACTGCCTCTGCCTCTTGGGTACTGGGATTAAAGGTGTGTGCCACCACCATACAGCTAAACAATGTTTTTTCTTAGTTGCTATATTCACTGTTGCATAGGGATTTGTTCATGAGTGTTTTATCTTAAAGTTCTGCCATGCCTCATGTAGCATGAATTCTAATTGGCCTTAATAACAATAAACAGGTGTCAGGTAAAGGGGCAAATCCTGAAATATAAGAGAAACAGAACAGCCAGTCACTAGCTATGACTTCTATGAAATCCTCAGACCAAATGAAGTATTCTGTCTTTACAAGTCCTCAGTCTGAATGCTATCTCTAAGAAACCTCAGACTGAATCCTGAGCTCTTGTCTTCTCCTGCGTTATGTTTCTTTTTCCACCCAGCCATATCACTTCCTGTCTTCACCTTCTTAGTGCTGAAATTAAAGGTGTGAGCCACTGCCGCCTGGCTATTTTTTCTCTTTAGACTGATTCAGTCTTGTGTTGCCCAGGGTGGCCTTGAACTTACAGAGATCCCTCTGACTCTGTCTACTGAGTGCTGGAATTAAAGGTGTGTTCCACCACTGTCTGGTGTCTGTGGCTAACAATTGTGGCGAGCTCTGCACTCCAATCTTCAGGAAAGTTTTATTTGTTAAAGAACACACAGAATATCACCACAGCCTCATACTAGTATTGTTGTGAATGATGTTTGTTGTACTTTCATGCTACTCTTTGTATTTCTTTAATGTGCCATCCATTATAACTATAACGGTTTATGCCACTGTGTTGTTTGAAATATTTCTTATAAACGACAATTAACTGTGTTTTGAAATTAACACCATCTAATAACCTTTGACTTTTAGTTATGGAATTAAAATTGACTCAGACAGTGTAATAGGTAATTATATATTTCTATGTACTTTATGTATATTTATGTAATTATTTTCTTATCTCAATTTTAAGTTTTAGATGATAATTTGGTCAACCAACTATTCACACCTTTCTTACTGAAAGAATTAAAAAATAAAAGAAATAAAGTCAAAGTTAGGTACCCTCCTAGTCAGTCAAGGACCAAAAGATAAAGGGGAGCAACAGATGGGCACCATGACCCATGACTCACCAGCTAGCCCACCCGGGATAGCCAAAATAGGAGTGATAAAGAAGGGCAGTAAGACCCTGCCAAACACAGTGTCCTTGTCATGTCTGTTTTTCTGAAATCCAAAGTGAAACAAATCACTGCGCCCCAAAATAACCCTATGCTCTATATGAATTAACCAATGAAATACTTGTTGCTGGGTACCCTAA
Organism: Ondatra zibethicus; assembly: GCA_004026605.1. Classification (NCBI taxonomy): domain Eukaryota; kingdom Metazoa; phylum Chordata; class Mammalia; order Rodentia; family Cricetidae; genus Ondatra; species Ondatra zibethicus. The sequence continues at coordinate 18,463 of PVIU01023339.1, forward strand.
AGCTGCCTGCCCCAAAATCCTATATAAACTGCCTTGTTCTCTGAGCCCGGCATGCTCAGCAACCCGATTGCTGCAGCATCCGCAGGCCTGTGTAACCAACTAATAAACACCTCTTGCTTGTGCAGCCTAAGTCGACTGGAGTCTTCTCTTGGTGGGGAGCGTCTGCTGGAGGGTCTCCCCTTACCGGTGGTCTCTTCACTTACTTTTTATTGAACAGCTATATAAAGTATCCTAGCCATAAATCTAGTCTTTGTGACTGAGGCAGTGATAGCTGATGAAATATATTTGTACATATTTTATCAGACTTGATTCATTCACTATTTCTAATTTGGGAAATCTTCATAATGATTTAGAATTTCTTCTTGAATGTTTGGGTACATTTGCATGTATTTGTGTGTATATGTATTATTGTCTGTATATATGTGTAAGGATATTTGTATGTTGGTATGTGTTTGTGTGTATATGTGCACATGTCTAATTATTTATGAATAAAAGGCACAGAGGAGCATCAGGCATCATTTTTAGAGGGGTCATCCACATGTTTGGTATAAGGTTACTGACTTGCCTGGATCTCACTAACTTACCTATACTAGCTTATTATAACCCCCCCCCACACACACACACACACAAATTCCCTGTTTTAGACTTTCCAGTGTGCAAATGAAAGCTTTCACCATCACACTCTGGATTTTAGATAATTTCTAGAGATCACACTCATGTTTGCAAGACAAACATTTTGGTGAATAAAATTCTCCCCATGATTTGATTTTCAAATACCAAAGAAATAATCATTTTCTACTATAGTTTTAAAAATAAACTTCAAAATTTTTCTCAATAACTTGCTTCCTTTAATACTTACAACTTTCATTTATGAGCTTGAAAGCAATTTCAGGTTTTTGTACAAATTATATGATGATATAATATTGGCCTCCAAAACTTAGATATTTTTTCTAAATTTCTTTCATTTCTCAAGAAAACACTTTCTACCTCATTTCTTCTTCCTTCTCTTCCTCCTCTATAACTTACCTTAGGAAAGAATCTCAAAGTTTTCTAAATTCTTAACTTTGACTATTTCTAAGTGTTGCTGAGAATTACACAATAGTACTATGGAAATTCCCATTGAAACATCAATTTAATATTTATCTTATTCACTTCCAATAAGTTCACATATTTTCCACACGAGTATATGTACACATACACATATACACACACAGACACACAGTTTTCTTTGCCTACCTTACAGAATCTGTTTTTTTTTTTAAATTGGAAGGTAAGAGTCCCTTCTCATAAGTTATTGTATAAGAGTATATAAATAATATATTGGAGTTCTCTTAAGTCTCAATACAAATGATGAATAATATTAGGTTCATGAATTTATTTCCAATAAACATTTTTTCAGAATAATATCTGTTATTTTTTCTGTTAAGTATGCAAAGTGATCTAGTCAATAAGCTCATACTTGAATTCCTTCCCCTGTCAGTTAATTTTTCAAGACCATGTCTATTTTCCTGTTTTAGCTCACAGACCTCTCTTTTGTCTATTTGGGTTGATGAATATAATAACAGGCTTAAGCATCGTAGAAAATCTATTGTTGTCCATCTCTAGTACTTAAAGTCCGAGCAGAAAAATAATTTGTGCTAATGGGCCCACCAATGTCCGCCTATGCTGTTCCTGTAGAAAAGATGGAGAATTCTATTGATTTTGTTTATCTCTCATTTCATGTCTCATTGGTGTGGGAGGTTCTTCTGTCTATGTTTTGCTTATATTGATTAATGAATAAAGAAACAGGCTTGGCCTATAGCATGGGAGGAGGAAGGTGGAGTTAGAGAGAAGCCATGGCACCTCCACCAGAGTCAGACCTGCTGAAACTTTACCCTGTAAGCCACTGCCACATGGCGATACACATATTAATAGAAATGGGTTAAATTAATATGCAAGAGTTAGCCAATAAGAAGCTAGGGCTAATGGGTTAAGCAGTGATTTAATTAATACAGTTTCTGTGTGATTATTTCAGGGTTAAGTGGCAGGGAACCAACAAGCGGCCTCCTTACTACATCTCATAGCCAGGAAATCAAGCTCATTTGCATGGCACTGGTGCCCCACCCCCTCCATACATTTGAAAGTCAGTACCTAGGGAATTGTAAGGCTTAGGACAATAGGATACAGTACTGGTTCTAAAACTTTCTTCTTCCAGACAGCCAAGTAGACCTCCATGGATTATTCTGGTCAAAAAAAAAAAAAGTCTAAGTTTTCCATTATTATTAAGTGCTGGAAACAGTCTGAATTAGGATTGACAGAGGACATCTGAAACAACAGTTAGGATATTATAATTTTGTGATACCTCTCGCTTAAAGCACTCATTGGGAAATTTCAATATTATCTTAAATATTGAATAAATAAATATTATTTATTTATAATTATTTATTTAATTTGAGATTAAATACATAATCTCAAATGTCATAATCTTTTGGAAATTCATTATGACATTATGCCAAATGTTGTTCTCTTCTTTCTCTTTTCCTTCCTCCCACCTCTCCTCCTTCCTTTTTGAGGATTTCTACATTTCTAAACAAATCACCCTTCTATCTTTTAATAGTCTTTCTTCTATATGATCTTGTACTCAATGAGATTGTTTGCTGTGTTCAAAGTAGTCATTTTGTCATCATGATCCTTTGTTCAGCTTGGATTTAACATCTGTCGCCTGCCAAATATTACTCTTCTTTCCTTACTATTTTCAAACTGAATTTATTTCTCTTGCTATTTCCTGATGTTCTCTATTATTTCAGACTTGAAAAGTAAATTTTACATAGTTTGAATCCCATTTAATTGTAATATGTTTGCCAAATGCATGAGCATGTATATGCACATATCTCCTCTGTATTTTCCTAGAGAGTTTGGATAGTGACTTACCCCATTTCTATCTTGTGATATTATTTAAAATAGTTAGGCACACTTCTGCTTTTAACATATTCATCTGATTTGAACGCAAAGGGACATAGAACTTATACCTCTGAAGCTGTGACTCGCAGATACTAATGTAGCCAGTGATTTTATGAGGGTGATAGATATATTTAGGTAAAGATGACTTTAACTAACTAAACTGCATCAATATTACTGTCCTTCCTTGATTTCTACCCCTAATTTTCTGTACCAAGTTCCAATAATTTCTATTCCCTACTGTCAAAATGTCCAGGAATGCAGGGGCAGGTTCAGAAATGTTGTGAAATGCAGCCACACCATGTTTAACAAACAACATAACAAAGGCATCTGTCACAATGTATCGCCTTCTGTTCCTGGGAGACTTCTGCCAGCACAGTGGCATGCTCACTGCCTTTTCTCTTCCTCTCTGCTCATTCTCTCTAATTACATGTGGCATTCTCTTTCCATCACACCATGAAAAGGGCCCTCATTTTGGCAGGTAAATGGGGAAGATTGGCTAGGGAATAAATCATGCCACAAGCAATGTTTCCTTCTCAGAGAGAGATATTGGGCCAGGTCACCTTTATGAATTGATTTACAGGGATTTAAAGACCCACATAAGCCCCTCTGAGTGACAGGAAAGCAAAAGCAAAAATAAAGAAAAAAACAGGAAGGAAAATATCTCTATTTTTGCCCTCTCAAGTCATGAAAGCCTGAATCCTTAGAGCCATGTGATATATCATCAATGTGATCTTTTCCACATTTTATATCTATACTCTGTTCTTCATTTTTTCAGAAACAGAGCTGAATTTAAGCGGCATTTTATGGCTTTTTTATACCTCAAGTTTATGTGACTTCACCCCATGGAATATAAACTCAAATGTAATCATACCAATAACAGAAATCTCTGAGATTCTGTGCTTATGATCTAGCAGGAGCCATGCCAAAAGGTTTTATGCATTTATCTCATGTAGTGCTCACATTGATCTTTGAAGGATAGAACATTGTTTTTCGAATTTTTACATGATGAGAAATAAAGTAAACAAAAATAAACATCACATCTAGTGACTGATGCCAAGGATAAGATTTATAGTACTAGTTATAATCAGACAGACAAACAAACATGTAATTACTAGCCAATCTTTCTTTATATTTGTAAGTTACGCTGTTGAAGGTGGAAAATTGATGAAGCTTGAAATCCTTACTTTACAAAATCAGTTTAGACTTCTGCATGCAGAGCCCTTTCTTTCTGAACTGTGGCACTCAGCTTCCCTTTCCTAAAAATACTCAGATTAGGTTAGCCAGTCCAGAGAAGAAAGCTGTTGTCTAGGGTGCTGCCCTAGCACTCCAACACAGAACTGAGCTTACAGCAGCCAGCTTGCTAGCCTTCAGATCTCTGTTGTTTTAAGGGAAAGGCAACAGCATTAAAAGCAACTTGCAAAGGCAAATTAACTTACAGTTTTTTAAAAGTTTTATTTAATATTTTATTTGCTTGAATGTCTTTTCTGCATGTTTTAATGTGTACCACAAGTGTACCTGGTACTTGTGCAGGTCAGTAAATGGTGTCAAATCCCCCAGGACTGGAGTTACAGGATGGAAGTCACGATGTTGGTGTTGGGGATCCAAATTTTGTCCCTGGTGAGAATAGCAGTTGTTCTTTACTGCAGAGCCAACTCTAAAGCTCCTCAAAAGACATATGAAGGACTGTGAAAGCAAACTGAGAAATTCCATCTTTCCTTATTTAACTAGACCATCATATTGTTCTGAATTTAACTAGAACATCAGATTGTGGTGAATGATATCCATGAGCACACTCTGTTTTAGACTATCACTCTAGGTAGTGATGTTTTAGAACATCACTCTAGAGAGGCCCATGTAACATACTTTCTATCTGAACATTAAAGAAAGAACTATAATTTAGGACAAGCTGCTCAAAATTTGAGGACCCAGTGTATGTAGGAGACACATATAACATTGGAAGATGCATTCAGTTCCTTAACTAAGGACATATTGGCTGGACTACTGAGCTTTCCACACTGTAACAGATACCTGCAATGATAAAATTATAAATGGAAAATTCTTCCACGGTTCATAGTTTTGTGCGTTCTCCTCCATGATAAGGTGGTCCTGTTTTGTGCCCATGGTGAGGGAGTATGCCATGGTGGGATCATATGTTGGAACACTTATGGCTGGAAATCAATGTGGGAAGAGTAACTGAGTTCCTATCATCTATTTTTGTGTCTTTCATAGTATCTTAATAGAAGAGCATGATTTTATTTCAATAATTTGAAAATATTAGTTTAACATTTTTGAAAATAGTGATTTGGAAGTTGAGTGAATATTTACTTTATTTACATGTTTAAAGTTGCTGTGAATCCTAGCATCCATTTTTTAGCCCTACAAATTCATATTTGTGGCATTCAAGTTCAATATCAATTCAAAACTCGGTGTCATATTTGTGAAATTTGTTTTATAAATTTTTGTCAACCCTGGTGCCAGCCATACTGTAAAACTAGGTAGAAAATAGAGCATTTGCCTATTTTCTTAAATTTTATATTTTTGTTTTTATTTCTTGATTAGTTTTTTGAGACTTTTATAGAGTATAGTGCTGTAGGATGGTCTTTCTCTATGCTGTGAATATGTGTTGCTCTCATTGGTTGATAAATAAACCTGGTTGGGCCTCTGAAATGGCAGGATACACCAGGCAGGAAATCCAAGAAGAGATACAGGAGAAGAAGAGCAGGGTCTGTGATATGTCAGCCAGCTTCTGTGGAAGCCAGTTATGCAAAAGATGATGCCACAAGCCATGATACACATGGCAAAGCACAGATAGAAACTATGGATTAATTTAAATGTAAGTGCTAGCTAATATTATAAGTAAAATTAAACCTCTGTGTGGTTATTCAGTAACTGGTGCGTGGGAGAGGAACCTTCAGTTACAGCTTAGAATAATTTGTGCTAATCATACATAGCCCCTACTTTCCAGATCCACTCCCTTCCCTTCCCATCAAATGCTGTGCTCTTTGTTGTTATTGTTGATTACTTATTTGTTTATCCCTTCAAGACAAGTTTGTGCTGTACAAAAGTTATTGGGTGTGTGGTCTTCCACTAGAGTACTGTTCCTGACCATCCAGAGTCTGCACTTCTAAAGAAAATTCCAAAAATCTCTCTGTAGCTAATAATTGCCAGCAATCCTACAGAAAGTAATGAAATTTCATATACAAGTCTCATCTTTGTGCTGGGATATAGTCTGTCTTGGGTTTGCACAGCTGTAAATGCTATCACAATTAAGATTTCTTTGTAGCTAAGTGTCTGTATACATGCCTTGAAATGCATTACCAATTTACAGTTTAGGACACCAATGTAGATAAAGTATAAAAATTCAGAGTAGAGAGATTGATTGAGAGCTCTTTCATGGCCTTAACAGAAAAAAATAACTTACAATATAAACCATCTAAAATAAAAAACAGTTAGTCACCAGTAAAGAAAATAGTTTAAAGCTCATTGCTTATTCTTGGTTTTATCTACTATAAGCTTTTATTCTTTCACCTAAAATTCCCCACAGCTCTCTAAAGTGTACATTGCTGTTTTCCTTATAAGCGAGCTCTCATGTTCAAATTAAGAGAAAAGAATGCAAGAGATGTAGTAAAAAAGTTCCAATTGCTACAAGACAATAGAGCAGAACTGGATTCTATGTCTGCTGGCTTCTGTGAGAGGGAATCAAAAGACACTTATTATATGCAAAACATAAGAAATGAGGAAAACAAAGTCAAAACTGTTTCAAAGAAGAGTAGAAAATGGTGTTTACTTCTTGAAAAGCATGCAGACAGCTGTATGTGGCATGCTCGGACTTTGAAGTGCTGTAGTCTCCGAGCTATTTTTTGTTCCAGCCTCCCTCGCCCATTTCCATTAGATGGATATAATGACTCCTATATTCTGAGTCATAAACAAAAACAAATTCGAAAAAAGTGTCCACATGTGAAGTTGCTGGTAGAAATAAAACACCTGTGTCACTGTACTTAAAAAGACCTTGCAGGAAAATGGATGGAACTAGAAAACATTATTTTGAGTGAAGTAACCCAGACACAGAAAGACAATTATCACATGTACTCACATATAGGTGGTTTTTAAAAATAAGAAGGCAAAGAAAACCAGCTTACAAACCACAATCCCAGAGAATTTAGACAACAATACGGACACTAAGAGAAACTTACATAGATCTAATCTATGTGGGAAGTAGAAAGTATAAAAAGACAAGATCTCCTGAATAAATTGGGAGCATGGGAACATTTGGGGAGGGTTAAAGGAGGGAAGGGAGTGGCAGGGAGGGGAGCAGAGAAAAATGTAGAGCTCAATAAATATCATGGGAAAAAATAAAATAAAATAAAGACATTGTGGCCATCATGAGAATATTTTTATCATATTCAAATCTTTAGTTTCTCCCACGTTATCATTTTCCTCCCCCAGTGAAAAGGAGTCTAGAGAATGAAGAAAGCCCAGTCAATATATTTCAATAATAAATATCCACATTTGTTCCCCCAAGGTGTTTATAAAGAGCAGATAAGATCTTAAAAGAAAAGGGGAAAGTTTATCAGGTACTAGTCTAGCAAGAGGTAGTTGGTCAAACTCTGCTGTAATCTTTTTCTTGAGATCTTTTGAGAATGACATATTTTATTTATGGGCTTGTTAGATGAGAAGATCCAGAGTGGATCTGTAGCTAATGCAACTTCCTTGTTTACTTGTTTCAATATATGCTAGATGCTAGGAAAGTGAACCTTTCTTTCTGTAGCAACTGTCCCAAATAGTAAGCATGTGGGCTACAAATGCATAGATATAGCATGATGGGAGTTTCTTGTGCACCAAGATAATAATCTACTATAGAAAGATCAGTGATTTTGATTAGGGAAAGCTTATTAAAGCTATTCTTAACTTTTTAAAGGAATGTGAGAATATTTCAAATGAAGGAAATAGAATATTCAGTCTTTGAAACCTCATACTAAAATCCTGATACAGAAATGAACTTTTAAGGTATATTTCCTGACATCAAAAGTTTACGATACATTTAGAGAAAGAAAAGGAGACAAAATGTAGCTACAAGTAAACAAAACTTGGGACTTCAAGTCATTATCAAAATCTGAAAAATGTGATGGGGTAAATTATAATTATTGTAACACCATAAGAAGGGGAGCACTTGTTAGAGAGCTGAATTCACATATAAAATATGCTGAAAAAATATAATGACACCTGAACCAAGATGAGTAAGTAATTGTTGATAACAATGAAGAATCTACGGACAACAGTGATGGTGGTTAACAGGCTGGAGATATGGCTCAGTGGTTGACAGTACTGAGTTCAATTCTCAGCAACCACATGGTGACTCACAAGCATCTGTACTGAGTTTTGGTGCTTTCTTAAGGATGACACCTGTTCAGTCATTTTCGTCGACTTAGACCATGAAACCCAATATGGGCAGTTCAACAGAATCGCCATATATAGGATCTCAAGCATGTTTCACCATTGCCAATGTGTAAATTTAACGTTTTCATTTCATCATCTGAACAACGGATTATCAACACCAGCCAGTCAAATGGGGAGGCTGAATTAGAAGGAGTCATATGACATTCAGGAGAATGAAAAAGTTTTAGATTTAAACTCTATTAATTGTTGGTGATGTGCCTTGAAGCTAAGTCAACTAAACCTACCAAATAGATATGTATGACATATGCATAAAACACTACTCTTTTATACAGCACTTTCTTCTTCCATTCAACTTTTGTGTTTCACAGAAATTGAGATAGGTTTGACAATTTACTTCATGTTGCCCATGTTGTTTTGGTATAGAATGTTCACTAAAGACATGCTTTGATGAAAAAAGTAATTTCTAGACAACATATGTGAAATTTGCTTAGGGAAAAATAATTTATCCTTATTTTTAATAAACTTTCTTTTGATTTGCATTTCCCTGATAGCTAAGGAAGTTGAACATGACCTTAAGCATCTTTTAGTCATTTGAACTACTTCTGTTGAGAATTCTCTGTTCAGATCATTACCCCATTTTTTAATTGGGTAATTTAGCATTTTAATGTCTAGTTTCTTGAGTTCTTTGTATATTTTGGAGATCAGACCTTTGTCCGATGTGGGGTTAGTGAAGATCTTCTCCCATTCAGTAGGATGCCTTTTTGTCTTAATGACAGTGTCCTTTGCTTTACAGAAGCT
>PVIU01023340.1:0-27616 GCA_004026605.1 Ondatra zibethicus
CACACACACACACACACACACTTGTTCACATTCACACTCTGCCTCTTGCTCTATCTCTTGCTCTTGTCTCTCACTGCTCAAAGCTTGCCCCTTATTTCCAGGATGTGCCAACTGACTCCTCTGAGCTGAGTCTGGAAAATCCAACTCTCATCTCCCAACCTTTTTGATTACCTAAGACTAGAAGTGGCAGGAAAGGCTGTCTCCTCAGTGGATATGATCAGTTTGCCCGAGGATCCAAGGCAAAAGAGACTACACTGGAGCCAAGTTCTCACCTAGAAGGAGAAAAAATAATTAGTGAATCTAGAAGAGTAGGTAGTACCGCAGTGGCAGCCAGGATCTGTGGCTAACAAGTACTCCAGGGTTATAGGGACAAACACAGAGGCTGAGAAAATGTGCAGACAAAAATAGCCCCGACTATTATTCCAGATACTTTCTCACTCAACAAAAAAACAACATATGAGCTTCTTTATTTCTTTTAGGTAGTAGGTTCTTCACTGTACACAAAAGTCCAAATACCAAATGAAAGAAAGACCCAGCTGAAAAACTGTTAACAACTAATAGAAAAACCCAATTCATCATTAACTAAATTCCTTTTAAATGTTTCTTTTGGATGCCTATTTAAATGTCCATTATTCAAAAAACAAAACACAAGAGTCGCAAAGGCAACTGGAAAACTCTTCTCAAAATAACATGACCATTATGTGTACATACATAAATGCAAAACCTCCAACGCAAATAGAGAGTTGTTTCCATTACTTCCCAGAGCAGAAAGGTAGTTATCACCAACTTAAGACAGGACATTTCCTTCTAAACTACTGTGGGCCACGAGTGTCAAAGAACAGTAAAGAGTCTCGGGGAGCCCTGGACACTCAAGGAGTTCTCAATTACACCAACCCTTCTAGCCTGCAGCTGAGATGCCCTTAATGACAGTGGGTTTTTAAAACACCTCTACCCAGGTGGCAGAGACAGATGCAGAAAGGCACAATAAGCCAGAGCAATTCATTCAGCTACCACTGTTGTCCACATTACGTGCCTCTCTGTGGACAAGTAATGCAAACTGAGAGGCACCTGGAGATCTCTGCTTAGATTCCTGACTTCAAAATAGAAAGAAAAGCCCTGAGCCCCAGATCTCCTCGCACTGTCACTCAGCAGGGTTAGCTGTGATTAGCTGTGCTTTCTGATTCGTAGCTTTCTACAGTCCTTATTGGCCATTTTTCATATTCATGTCTGGAGCCTAGCTACAAGATAACAAGTGTATGCCATATGGGAGCCTATGCAAGGTCTGAGGTTTTAGCAAGCTCAAGTGTATGGGCATGGTGTGATTTTAGCTGGGAGAAGCAACTAGTTGATAGTAACTTGAGTTTTGGTGTATTTCACTCCAACTGTTGGCCCTCAGTCACACAAGATGCTCTGTAATGACATAAATAAGAGATATTGATTGTTCCATGACAAGCTTGGGCTGGGAGAGCACAAATATAGGTCCATGAAGAAATCACTGTTTCAGGGTGTTTGGGGAAAATGTGTTGGAAATAATTTGGTTGAGTTACTTAATGTCTCCATAATTTAATTTCTTTCATCTGTAAAATGTGCATAATAATTTCCTTTTATGTGGCACATGTATGTTAAAGTAGATATGTATATTATGAATGTGAAGTGTGTGTGGTGTGTGATATGTGCATTTTGTGCAGCTGTGCACACCAAGGCAAGAGGAACTTGCTGAGTGTCCCATTCTATCACTTTCCATCTCATCCCTTTGAGACCCAGAGCTAGGCGGGTGGTCATCAAGCTCTATGATTATACTGACTCTAACGCCAAAAGCACTGGGTTTATGAGAACATGGTTTTTTTCCCTTAATTTCAAAGACATATACAAAATATCTCAATTATATTTACTTCCCACTTCTTCCCAACTTCTTCCCTAGTACCCTTTTCAGTATATCTCCCTTACAGCTTCATGTCTTCTTTGTTTATATAACTCACTGAGTCTAATTTGTGTTGTCCATATGTCCACTGGTGTGGAAATAGAGGGATGGGCAACCTCCCGGTGGCCACCTCCTAAAGAGAAGTGATTTTCCTCATATCTGTCAGTTGGCAGGTAGCTACTCAGCTAGGGGTAAAGAAAGCCTCAGAAGCCCTTCCCTCTACCATGCTAGTATTCTGTCTGGCTTGATCTTGTGCAAGTCTTATAAAAGTATCCACCATTGTTGTGAGTTCTTGTGTGCAAAAATCATGTCATGTCCAGATGACACTCCTCCCCACTCTCAAATCTGACATTCCTTCCACACCTTCCTCCAAAAGTAGAGATATAGAGATAAAATGTGAAAGTAACTATATGTGTGTGTGAATGTTGTGTGGGTGTGTATGTGTGCGTGTGTCATATGTACATGTGTGCGCAGCTATACCTGTCAAGGTCAGAGGACTTGCTCCATGAGCCATCAGAGAGGAGTCAATATAGGTGGCCCATATATTCTGAGTACTCACATTTATTCCTAATTTTGAACAGTTAGAAGCCTCTACATTAACTGCTATTCACTTCATTAGTGAATATGATCAAAGTTGAGAGCATGACAAACCCATGGATGTAAACATAAGTGTTTAGAGAACATGCCCAGCTTTTATGTGGTGCTGGGATCCAAATTCAGATACTTTATCTTGAGCAACAAGGCATGTATCTCCACAGCTCATAAAAAGTTTTACCTTGTAAGTTTGTTATTAAGGTAAATTACTTATAAGGTGCTTTCATATGGAAAGCACCATGTAAGGATTTAATAAAAAAAATGACCAAATAGGTAAATAAGTAAGAGAATATTCCCTGTGCCTCTTTCCTGTTCTTATTGGATAAAATAATGACTTTCAAATCCATAAAATCTCTTAGTTCTCATCTCATACACTAATAAAGACTTTCCAATCCAACTAATGAGCAATTCATCGTTGCTTGGGGGCACAATAGTTCTTTTATGTTGTGGCCTAAGTATGCAGTGACCATCCAGACACTGGCCTTCTTACTGAACCCACATGTTCACCCACATTCTTTCCTTTTCCAGGTTTAGTTATGTGTATGACATTTTGTCTGAATGCATGTATGTGCACAACATGCATGACTGGTGCATGTGAGGTCTGTGAGAGTCAGAAGAAGGGTATTAGATTCCGTGGAACTGGAGTTTCAGAGAGTTGTGAGCTTCTGTGTGGGTTCTGGGAACAGAACCAGAGTCCCTTGAAAGGATAAGTGCTTAATAACTGAACCACCTCTCTCCAGCTCCCACAACGATGTTCTTCCAGTAGGCATTTAGAGACCCCTAATTTCATGTTGTTACTGTTTTGTTTTAAGACACAGTCTTATTGTATAGCATAAATCGAACTCATGGACAACTTCCTGCCTCAGTCTAAGGGCTGACATTGCAGGCATGTGCTACCTTGCCCATCTTAGATAGTCTTGATTTCAAAGTAAACTACATACTATAGTAAAATTCTCACTTAAGTGACAAAAGAAATGAGGAAGTTTGATGACCATATGTCTCAGTTGAAGTAATGGAGATGCTGATTTCCTAGATCCTGATTGCTTGCCGTAGCCAAGTTGAGGACCACAAATCATCTGCTCACTGTCTTCAACCATCACCATCAACCCCCAAGCCCATAAAAGGTTTCACAGATTTTTGTGCATGTCAGAATTTATCAACAATAATGCCTCTACAAAGTGACGCCAGTAGACCTGGCCACCAGACCTCCCAAAACTTACATTGCCAAAAGGCTACCATGACTGCTATTATTTGATAACTGGGGGGAGATACTTTTTTCATAAAAGAGAAAATATGGACATACAATTCTGTAGCTTATTGTGAGAATCCCTTCTCATAGGAGGTAAAAAATGGCTCCTTCCCTTCTGTTCGCCACAGTTCTTTGTTTACACATTTGTCACAACATTTAAATTTGCTCCAGGAACTGGGATTGTGTCTTACTCCATGTTATGGCTAATGCATCTAACACATTGCTTCACACTCAAATACTTGCCTGATGCATAGTTGTATTGCTAGCGAAAATCACCTAACACATTTTTTTAAAAATCCTTTTTCTCTCTTTAGATCTGAAATTTTGCCAGAAACAATAAATATCTGAACCCCTAGGCTTATAATCTGTGTTCATTTTGCTAAACTCTGACAGTGTATTAATTTAAGAACTCTATTCTCTGGCCAAGTTCACAAGAAATCATTTTCTTGACAAGCAGCAGAGGTGGGGTTAGGAGTAAAAAATAGCACTATTCCCTCATTCTGCACACTCGGGAGTTGGTCCATTCTTCCTCTTTGTCTTTAATACAGAGATAAAGATGATAACTCTTGGCCGACTTTGTGCCTAATACCATATCAGACACATTGTAGATTGTAAATACTAGTTTCTAGCATTGTATTTATTAGAAATAACATTGTTGTTGCATGTTTTGAAATAGATACTTTCAAAAATATGAATTGGGGACTAAAGAGAACTTTATGAAGGACCAATACATATTCCCACACTCTTTTCTGCCTTGTAGGACACTGCAGTTGTGGAGATGAATCCTAACACAGCATATGAGAAACTGAAGCCTAATTGACATGCAGACGACCCTGACAGAACTAATAATTTTGATCAAAATAGCATGAGCAACCAATTTTAATGATCAGATAAGGAACTTATTTCCAGCCCACAGTGTGAGCTGATAATCTTCTCTGAGCCCTAATCTACTGACACACAGGCTCCAAGCTGAAATAAGCTCTTAATAATGAATAATCCTGATATGGATATTTTGTCACAGAACAGAAAGTGGAGTATTCATTTGGGGAAGAATTGGTTTCTCTTTTCCCTACTTCTTCACCCTTCAGATGTTTTTAAAATATATATACAGTTTAAATTGATACTGCCATCTTAAGGATACAAGAGGTTATGTGCACAGGTGGGGAAAGAATATTCAATACTGCCATAGAGAAAAAGTTTAAACAGAGGTGTTAGAATCTAAGATCATTGCTATGGAATAAATCTAAATATAAGAGCTAGTGCTAGTTAGTAATAAGCCTGAGCTATTGGCCAAGAATTTGTAGTTAATATAAGCCTCAGTGTTTTTATTTGAGGACAGATGCAGGACAGTAAAACTCTGCCTACAGAACACACAGAAAACTGCTTTAATTTCAATTAATAATTTCCAAAAAATGCAATCTATTAATTCTGAATTCAACTTGTAGAAATTTGCAATCAAGTAAATTCATAACTTCCAGACTTTCTCTCAATCTCTCTCTCTCTCTCTCTCTCTCTCTCTCTCTCTCTCTCTCTCTCACACACACACACACACACACACACACACACACACTCTTTACACCAGAAACATTGATGAGTTAGGTAATGATGGAGTCTTCCACGTTGGAATGCAAAGGAAAAACACAGCTTTTTCAGCTATACCTGACAATGCAGCCTGGAATCACATCCACTAAGTGAAGAGGATTACATGTTCCTGCCTGGGGTATAGATTAAGCTCAACAACAGCCTGAACGACTATGTGATACCTTGTTTGATGTGGGATTTCCCTCTGTATGCTGTGATTACCATTAATGAAAAAAGAACTGCTTTGAGCCTATAGCAGAGCAAGGCAGGGCAGAGCAGGGACAATTGGATTGGATGTTGGGAGAAAGTAAGGCTGAGTTAGAGAGAAGCCATGTAGCCCCTCCAGAGACAGACACCAGTTAGAATCTTGCCAGTAAGTCACAGACACATGGTGATAAACAGATTACTAGCAATGGGTTAAACTAATATGTAAGTGTTAGCCATTGAGAAATTAGAGCTTATGGGCCAAGATGTGTTTTAAATAATATAGTTTCTGTGTGATTATTTTGGGGCTGAGCAGCCAGGAACCAACAAGCAGCCTCCCCACTACACTTGTCTCAAGATAAAAGTAAAAATTAAAACAAGGGCTGGAGATAGTTCAATGGTAGAGTACCTGCCTAGCCTTTGTGAGGAACTGGCTTCAATATCTTTACTGAAGAAATGTTGGAATGGAAACATGATCTTCTAGTACTGGTAAAGGATGCCTCAGATACACTAGACAGATGACTCAGAAAATCTGGGGCAAACTTTAGGGAGTGATGTTCATGAGAGTATAGTGTTGCTCATGAGCTAACTGACCTACTATTCTGCATAAGTTATATGTGTTAATCACCAAGAACAACCCAATGAAAGATGGAATCAACCTTGGAGACTGAAATCCAGTTATAATTAGACCAAAGTTAAATTGAAGAAATTAAAGAAAAGACTGAAAAATTGTGTAAGGAGATGAAACATGAAGGACCTTGTATTCTATTTTCTAGGGCTTTGTGTGTCTGATGAATCTAGCAGAAGATAAAATATTTGGAAAGAGAGAAAGGAAAGCAAGGAGAGAAAGAAAGAGATCTTTTCAACTGTCTGTACTGGAAAAATATGATTGAGAAAGGAAAAAGAACCATGCTGTGATTTAGAAATGTTCTTAAGTAGTGCAGACACCCAAGCTTGAGAATCATTCAGAAATATACCCCATGCATGTCTACATCTCTGTTTCAGGGGTTTAATCTCCTCATGAATGAACACAACTTGTGAAAACCAAATTTTCCCCACATGTGGAAACAGTTGAGAACAGCTGCTTTCTGCTAAATCCTATCAGTGTTCTGTCCTGTTATGCTGAACCAAGGAATCTAAGCGCCATATCGTACTTTTAGCCCAGGAGAAAGACACAAACTTTAAAGGAGAGCCTGATATTGTCACTTTCCTAAACTCTTATAATTCCTAACTTCATTCTGAAAACTCATCCTTGTACTCACCGATTTTTGCAATAGCAGTAGGCCATTACAGAAAGCCAAAGTTGGTCAAAAGCAAAGAACAACAAACCAAGTGTTACCCAACTCTGATTGATACATCTATAACACAACTCCTGCACTTAAGGTTCAGGGAACTTTTCATAAGAGGAGTAAGAAAGATTGTAAGAAAGAGTGTGAAGCCTTCTATGAGATTGTACTTTCTAGATACAACAAGGAAGATAAACCCAAGAAATCTCAAGAAGATGGCTGCCAAAACCTAAACAAGACCTGAGCAATTCTAGCAGGTTGACATCTCAATGGAGATGGGGAAAACCTCATGGGCTACAACCTATATCAAGAGCTATGAGCAATTAACAACTGATAAAAGAGAGAGTATTTGTCTTCCCCCATGGATGAGTCCCTTAATTATTATCCAATACCAAACTGTCAGCCCTAGAAATATATAAATATGCAAGCAACACTACATAGACTTAGCAAGTTTTATTTGGTGTTTGTTTATTTGGTTTATGTTATATATCAGTAACAACAGTTAAAGAAGGGAAAATCATGAATTTGGAAGTGATACAAGTAGACAAGGCAGGTCAGAGATATGGGATAGAAGGGAAGAAATGATGTAATTATATTTTAATTAAATTTGAAACAACAACTATAATAAAGAAGAAGGTACTGTGTCATTCCAAGCAGACATCTCATAATCAGAAAGTAGAACAAAGCTGACTACTTGAAGAAAAAAATCAGCAGAAGCAGAAGTCAGTGGGCAGGGAAGACAGAAACTATAGGACATATATTAGCACATAGAAACATGTCTTAACATGATTTTAATTGAGCCAAAGGTCAGTTAATAGTTCAATCTTTAAAATATTTGCCATGCAAACATGAGAAGACCTGAGCTTGATCCACAAAAACCTCATTAAAGAAAATGTTGGATGTGTTGTGCCAGTCCTGGGAAGGCAGAAGGAAGATTCTTAAGATTCCTTCATCAGTTGGCCTAGCCTAACACACAAGCTTTAGATAAAGTAATGGATCCTGTGTCAGAAAACAGGGTAAACAGCACCCAAAATAGAACTCTGGATTTCACATACATGTGCACACATATTCATATGTACCTACACACACACACAATGTCAAATGCACCCTATCTTCGTTTTCCATAACTGATTTCCAAGTTCTCTTTCTTTTTTTCCCTTGATTCTTTTTATTTTAAAGAAATTTCATACAATGTAACTTGATGATAACCAGTCCACTTCCTCCCTCCCACTCAGATCCTGACCCTCACCAACATACCTCCTATCTCTCAGCTTCCTATCCTTTTGTTGTTGAAATGGCATATATAGATAAAGATAGCTATAAATAGATATAACTATAGTTATAGTAATTATAGCATGTTATAGTTATACATGTATATAAATATGCACGTAATTTCACTAACTCCAATTAGTGTTGCACATACACATGGGTGTGGGGTAACCTGATGACTCATGGGTAAACTACCAATAGTCAACCTTCAAAGAAAAGTGACTCTCCCTTCTCAAACAACCATCAACTACTAATTCCTCCTCAGGTGAGGGTGGGGATTTGGAAGCACCTGTACAGTTTCGGGAGTTTTCACTAGCTTGAACTTATGTAGGTCTTCTGCAGATAACTGCAACTCTTGCCATCTTGCTGTTGCCAGAACTACTTGGGGGGAGGGGGCTATAAACCAGAAAACCCGTGGCATCTTATCTTCAGGTTCATAGGGAAACACATGAGACCTGAAGTTTTAAGCAGCCAAATGCAAGGCAGAGGAATGAAGTGAGCAGCACAGTGGAAAAGTCATAGATGAGGGGAAGTCTGGAGCCTCACTACCAGCACCCAATCAAACAGACAGCTTTCCTACATCAGCTGGCATTAACTTCAATCAGTGTGGAAAACCATCAGCCCAGCTTGATATTTTAGCTTTATTCCCTAATGCCTTTTCTGTGCTTCTCTGAGGAAAATAGAGAAAAATATGGTTAAGCTGTGGTGTTTTTTGATTTGGAGTTTGAGGGATTTTCCAAGTAATGAAAAAGCCTGGCCACCTGGAGCAAAGATATTTACTCAGTGAGCAGAAAAATGAACTGAGAGTTCGCTGAAACCATTCTACTGAAGACCTACTGTGATGACAATTTCATTGTTAGAACAACCCAAGTCCAGATGGGAAAGTCCCAGAAAAGCTAAAGACCTGGGGGTTCTGCCAACAAGACATGGGCGTGGCCATTTGAGAACTAGGTGAAATACTCTCCAAGCCTGTGAAGTTCTTTCCTCTCCTACATACAGTCTAGGTGACACAAGATAAATTAGTGCCCCACAAAAACAAACAAATAAATAATTAAAAGCCATATGAAGCTCTTAAATCCCCTGGTACCACAGAATATTATCTTAACTGGAAACAAATTTATTGCAGATGTAAACACTGAAGCTTTTCCAAGTGCCATTTCCATTTACAGTCATTTCAAGGCAAATCTGAACAAGAACTATGAAATAATATAGAGTCAGCAAATAAATATGTTGCTTAACATAAAACCGCAGGAATATATTTTTGGATGACAAAAAGACATTCTGAGAAAGGCTCCTCACTGAGTTTGCATTGTGTTAATCGAATAGTGTACGCTTAGACAAGTGAGCACGGTACAGCTTAACCACCAGACAAGGTCTCCATAGACAGGAAACATGGCACATTAGAGATCCAGAAGGCCCTGGCTGATACAACATGCTGTGCAGAGGTGCTCTCAACTTTGATTTCTGTTTTCATTTAAAGATGGAGTTTCACAACACAACCCAGGCTGGCCTCAAATTTGTCATCCTTTACCTGGCGATTCTAGCCTGGAGAATGAGTGAGTTTTGTCATTTTGTCATGGGAGAAGAATTTTCAAGTTTCCCCATGTTATTCAAGAATTTGTACACTTCAGTTTCCCCTGCAGTATTTGTCTCGGTCTGAGCTTGTGCCCTCTGTACTAATCCAGATACGAACTAAGCACCACCTTGTCGAAGCCCTCCAGCTCATGCCCACCAAGAAACGTTGTAAATTACCTGATCACTGTGAGCACAGAGCAAAAGACAAGAACAAAGTTCAAATGCAGATCCTCCAGGAAGACTTCTTCCTGCTGGGCTGCCAACTCTCATGATTAGGAAGGATATTTTACAGCAGAGATAAAAGGAAACCTTTGGATCCAAGAAGTCTTTAGTGTTCAATTCTCAGAATTCTTTTAAATTTTTCAAAATGTAGAGTTCCTCAGGAGTCTATGGTTGACCACTGTGTACTTTGACTTTCTTTTCCCAAACATGACTTTTTGGAGTTGTGACCGAAGAGGCAGGAGCAATTTGAAAGGCTGAATTCTGGTGACAAAATTTCACTGCAAAATTCTGTTTATTTGAGAACAAATAAACGAATGGATTTTAAGGTTCCCACTCCTTTTCAATCTATTAGAAATAAATGTTAAATAACCAACTTTTTAACTTCATAATTTCAATAAACAAGTACATTTAATAACTTTAGGTAGAGATCATTTCAGGAAATATTATGATGGAAGAGGAAACAAAACAATATTTTTTTCTTCTTTATAAATATCACAATCAGGTTCTCTTTTCTCTGCCTTCTTGAAATTTTGTATGTGATTTCTCAAAGAGCCAATAAAAACAAAGTAATTTTCAAACTGTATTTCCCTGCTGTCAAGATTATCCAAAGAAATTTGTATAATAAGATCCATCACTTACACAAAAGCAAATTACTTGTAATGTAAGCACAGTGATGTCTTTGAACCCTCAGTAGGACTTGATGCCTGGAAATCCTTCATTGGATAATCACAAGTCCCTGAAACCAAGACTAACTGAGTATTGTACTAGGAATTTCATTTTCCATGGGAAAAAATAGCATTCAAATTTTGTTTTCATAATCTACACCTATAAGTATATTATATGACAGTGACTTCAACTCTAAAAACTTAACATCACTTTATAAAACTTGCACAAAAGGTTATTAAGCAATATAGACCCTTTTTCTTGCCTTTAATAGAAAGCTTCTAAAATATCAATTTTCACAATAATAACTGACTTTACAAAATACACCCATTATTACAATACTGCCATGAAAGTTATAGGAGTAATCAACAGCTTTCTAATTGGATTTAGGTTCCCAAAGGAAGGTGCTCACTCTTGATGCTGTAACTGACCAAGAATCTGTAACTCTAGAGGTCATAGACTCTACTATAGGTCTACTACTATCATTTTCTCAAAGAACTTATATCAAAAACCCTTCTAAGGTCTTATACTATAGACTAGCGCAACTCTGACCCATGAGAGAAACTTTTCCACACACCAGGTGGCAGTTGATACAGAAACACACAACTAGTCAAAATGCAAAGAACAAATGACTGTCACGTGTTGGCTCTAAACAGGATATATATACTATAAGCCTGGCCCCCAAGGCTCAGGGAACATTGTAGGAGAGGGAACAGAAATACTGTAGCAGCCAGAGTCAAAGAATGATTTCTGCAAAATAGTGTCTCCTGGACTCACACTGGCTAGAGTTTCTGCCAGAAGACATGTACAAATCAAGCTAGTCAACACTGCAATAAGAAGGAGTGGGTTCATAGGTACCATCCTTAGCAGGAGAGCTATTAGTAATTGATGGTTGCTGCAAGGGCCATTTTTCTTCATGGTGGTCATAGACTCTACTATAGGTCTACTACTATCGTTTTCTCAAAGAACTTATATCAAAAACCCTTCTAAGGTCTTATACTATAAGCATGGGTGTGGCCCATGCTTTAATAGATGCCATTCTGTACCTATGTGCATACTACAAAGCACTAATTGGACCAGTGAGGGAAAAAGAGGTGGAGAAACTGAGGGGGGAATGTGAGGGAGGGCCTCCAGGAAGACTTGGAGGTGAGAAACAGAGGGTAGATATGATATAAATAAGTGTGTACCTGTGTGAAATGATTAAGTAGTATTTTTAAAAGAGATGAAGCCTTTGGCGGAATGCTAAAAGCATGAGCAAGGAGCTCTTGTGAATGTAATTAGTGATAAAGAAGCCTCAGTATTTCAAATAAAATAAACATGCATGGTTAGAAAAATGAAATAGTGTGAGACACGTGGTATGCTATCCTACAACCATATGAAGACAGGGGAAGAAGATGGCATCTCTATGAAAGAGCACCTTCACCAAGCCCTAATCCTAGAGGCTTAATCTTGGACTTCCCAGCCTCCAAATGCTACAAAAACAGATTTTAGTTGGTCATATGGCAGCATCTTGTAGCAACACAAAGCAATCAAAGTAGCTAACCCTTGCAATTAGCATGTTATTAAAAAATAAATCTTAACTTGCATGTCAGTTTAGTCATAAGATCTTTTGTTTGGTACTAGGGACTAAACTGTGGGTTTCCCTCCCTCCACTGATCCACTAATATGTTGAAGTCTTAACCACATTGTGCTAGTATTTGGAGTTGAGGCCTTAGGGAACTGAGTTGGGGTGAAATCAGGTGGTATGGTCTTCATGAAGGGATTCATGTTCTGTGCTCCCATTTATGACCTCTCCACATCTGTCTTTTTTCCCTTCTTTCTTCTAAAATTACAGTATGGGTGGTCCAGGCCCTAGTTTATTTCAGTAGAAGTTTGTTGGTCAATTATAGTGGAATGCTGACCATAACTAATAATGTTATATAATATAAAATTGTTTTTTCAGAAAAAAAGATTTATGGTATACTTTTGTGAAAATTAAGTTGGTTAGATAACAACCATGTTAATTATCTTGATCCTACCAAAAGCAATCTACAGATTCAATGCAATGCCCATCAAAACCCCAGCAAAATCCTTCACAGACATTGAAAGAACAGTACTCAACTTCACATGGAAAAGCCAAAAACCCAGGACAGCTGAAACAATCCTATAGAATAAAGGAACTTCTGGAGACATCACAGTCCCTGACTTCAAGCTCTACTATAGAAATACAGTACTGAAAACACCTTAGTATTGGCATAAAAACAGACAGGAGGACCAATGGAACTGAATCAAAGACCCAGATATTAATCCACACCTGATTTTGACAAAGGAGCTAAAATTATACTATGGAAAAAAAGATCTTCAACAAATGGTGCTGGCATGTAGAAGAATGGAAATAGACCATTATCTGTTGTCATCAACAAAACTCAAGTCCAAATGGATCAAAGACCTCAACATAAAACCAACCACACTGAACCTCATAGAAGAGAAAGTGGGAAGTACACTTGAATGCATTGGCACAGGAGACCATTTCCTAAATATAACTCCGGTAGCAAGACACTGACAAAAACAATTAATAAATGGGATCTTCTGAAACTGAGAAGTTTCTGTAAAGCAAAGAACATGGTCAACATGACAAAATGACAGCCTAAAAAATGGGAAAAGTTCTTCACCAACACCACATCTGACAGAGGTAATCTCCAAAATATACAAATAACTCAAGAAATTGGTCATCTAAAGAACAAATAATCCAATAAAAAATGGGGTACAGACCTAAACAGAGAACTCTCAACAGAGAAATCTAAAATGGCTGAAAGACACTTAAGGAAATATTCAAAAGCCTGAGCTATCAGAGAAATGCAAACCAAAACAACACTGAGTTTCCATTTTACACCTGTCAGAATGGACAAGATCAAAAACACTGATGAAAACTTATGCTAGAGAGGTTGTGGAGTAAAGGGAACACTCCTCCATTGTTTGTGGAAGTGCAAACTGGTACAGTTGCTTTGAAAATCAGTATGGCGATTTCTCAGAAAATTAGCAAACAACCTACCTCAAGACCCAACAATACCACTTTTGAGTATATACTCAAAGGATACTTAAACATAGCACAAGGACATGTGGCCAAATATGTTCATAGCAGCTTTGTTTGTTATAGTCAGAACCTGGAAACAACCTAAATGCTCCTTGAGCAAAGAATGGATAATGATATGGTACATTTACACAATGGAGTACTACACAGCAGAAAAACATGAAATCTTGAAATTTGCAGGCAAATGGATGGATCTAGAAAACATCATATTGAGTGAGGTAACCCAGACCTAGAAAGACATATGTACTCACTCATAAGTGGCTTTTAGACATAAAGCAAAGAAAAACCAGCATATAATCCACAATCCCAGAGAACCTAGAATACAAAGAGGACTCTAAAGAGACATACATGAATCTATTGAGAGCATGGGGATTATGAGAGAGGGCAAAAGGTGAGCAGGGAGGAAGGAAGGGGAGCAGAGAAAAATATATTACTCAATAAAAGTAATAAAATTACTCAATAAAAATAATAAAAATTAAAAAATAACAAAAGCCAAGCAAAAAGAAACTATGTTCCTTTTGTCTCTTATCATTCAAAGCCAGCAACTTATTCCCTTTGTGAAAACAATTATATTTGAAAAATTTTAGCAAGCAAAGGGGGATCCTTTCATTGCATTATTGAATGCTCTTTAGCCTCATCACAAAAATTCACTTTGAGGAGAACATATGTTTATATGTAAAATTTCAAACATCTTGCAATGTCTATTTTTTTACTTCAGTCATTAAAAATACTATTACCATGCTAAAAAAATAAAATTTCTAAGATGAACACATAGAGCAAGACATCACATTTTATATTATGTGTACACAATGATTATTATTTCTTAATTTAGAAATAAATAGTTTTTAAAAGACTTGAGATATTTTGGCTTCATTTGAACTTTTAGTTACTTACAAACACTAAAAAATATTACTTGAGTATAGTACATGGCCTCCTAAAATAAAACCATTTGTTAAATAGCTGTTATTGAATGCCTCCACTGTACTCTGAAGTCATATTATCTTCATTTATCTTCGGTTAATGCTGTGGTCCTCTGTATCAATGCTTAAGTCAGCTCTGAAGGAAAGGTCGAGTGGATAGGTAAACCTAGGGACATCTTCATTCAAAGCCTGCATTCTCTGTTTTTATTATATTTGCTTTCCTGCAAAACAAAGTATGCACAATAGATTTTAACAGATGTTAAAGGAAGCCTTTAGTATATGCACAGAGAAAGAATCCCTGGTTATCTCTTTTACACACACCTGAAATTCCATCTTCATAAATTCACTCATTTACATGTAAAATTGGTTGTTCCTAACATTTCTTTTAACTCATGAAAACCCATGTAGAGATAATAAATGAACCTTCACGTATATCAGCTTTTGAGTGTTCAACTAACAAAACATTAAACACCTGTTGGGTGCAAGGGACTGATTAAACTATCCAGGAAGACAAAGAAACCAGAGATACTATGCCTAAGGCCCTTCACAATGGATAACTATCAATTGCTAAGGGAGGGAAGGGCCATTGTGTTGAAAAGCAAAAGGCATTTTCAAGTCAATTATACTAAAATTAGCTAGTAGACAGTGGTGAAGAAAATGTCCTATCTATCAGCTTTCAATACAAATGTAAACACATACAAGTTACTTATCATTTCGTTTTGTTGCATACATTCTAGTTTCTAAAAAGGAGAGAGAATAAAGAAAATTGGATCTGAATGTGAATTGAATCTAATACCCCAGCTGATACTGCTAACTTAGATATAACATATTTCTAAATTCCATTTAACTTTGACCAGTATCTAACAAAAATATGGCACTTGTACCTTCCTACTTATGATGAATTTATCTGTTTACTTACCTATTCTATAGTTCTCTAAGAGTACCTGGTAGGGAGAAGGTCTGGCCAGTACCAAACTCAACAATGTTTATATTTAATTCAAAAGTAACAGCAGATTTACAATGTGTCATGAGCGAATTCAGTAGAAGGAATGATCCAATCTAATCAGAATGTGCCTGGGCTATTCTTTATTCTTCCTGCTTGCCTATCATGGCATCCAGACTCAGGCTGACATCTGGGTGATCCTGCCCACAGCCTTCAGCACACAACTACAGCAAGTAACACAGCCTAAGTTACACAGCAAGAACTCATGTATCACCCAGCACCTCTGGCTCTCATCTTTCAATCGTCTAGGGGAAAGGAGCTTAGATATGCAGTGAATTGAATAACTCAGGATGACAATGGAAGAGATGTCCTGGGCATAGTGTTAATGTCCCCTGTGGGAACTAAAGAAGGCAGAAGTGGTTATGGGCTGCTGCCAGTAGGGAAAGATGTTTCCCCATTATAAGCGTCATAGGCAGGTTTACTAAGACATCTGCTTCCCTAGCAAGAGCAGTCCTGCTAAGGCTGAGTTTTCATTTCTCCCAGGTACTATCCTCCTGACACTTATTATAAGTCAAATAGCAATGTAACACTGTCCTTAGGGAGAACCCGCTCTCATTTTGACTGTCAAGTGAGAGAGAAGGCAGAGAAAGGATGAGGTTCTTGCTGGGAGCTTCTCACCTTCTCCAAGTCAAAGAAGAGCAATGCAATGAGTTTGCAAGTGGGCACAGAGGCTAAAAGGACTCTCTGTTTCCTGCCCAAGGACCAACTTCCCTAGCAATTAATTTATAAATCTGCCATTTAATCATTAGACTAAAAGGACACTGAAAATGAACACCACTGCACCATTTACATACTTAACTGGATGAGATTTGTGACTTTTAGATCCTGGAAATTAGCTTGTTTCTGTGTCCTGTTCTCAAACGATTTGTCTCGCATATCTGGGTGCCTCTGCTTACTTCCTGATATTTTGTGTTGTAAAACTAATTGTTCTCTTTCGGCATCATTATATGAGCAATCTGCTGCAAACAAATTTGCCTCTTGCTGTCCTAAATAATAATGACTTCATGAAGAAGCCGTGCAAGGTTCTAGTTAATGAGATATGTTGGTTAGTACAAACACCTTAGTTTCCTTTTATATATGAAATCAATTAGGTGAAATCAAATGAACCCGCTCCCTTTCTATCTATGCAAGGCCAATAGTGAAGGCATTCTACCAAATGAAAATAATCTGTGCTAGGTTGTTGGAAAACTAAACCAGCACATCCTAAGTCTGGTTTGTTACCACGTACTACCCCCAAATAGCTTAATGTTTTCATTTATGCTGCATTTTTACTTTGTGTGTATGCAGTATGGTGTTAGTGTATATACATGTGTGTGCATGTGTGCATGCATGGATGTATGTATACATATGTCCATGTGGAGATCAGAGATCAATATTAAATCTCTTCCCCAATCATTTTCCACCTTATTTTTTGAGACAGGGTATCCTGCCTGAACATAGAGCTCGCTCTCTCTCTCTCTCTCTTTCTGTGTGTGTGTGTGTGTGTGTGTGTGTGTGTGTATTACGTGTGTGGAATGGATATTTTGTAATCAATACTATGACCATAATACCTGACAGGAAAAAACCTTCAGGGAGAGAATTATTTTGATTCATAGTTTAACAAGAATCTGAAGTCAGTGTGGAAAACAGCAATCCAGGTCATGACAGGTCAGAAAGAAGAGAGAGCAAAATTGTGTGTACACCACTGGCTTTCTCCTTTTGTTCCTTTTACTCTATTGCTGTTACAAATCCATGGAATGGTGTCACCTACATTTAGGATGTATGCTCAACTCATTCCTTTCAGGAAATTTCCTTACAGCCACCCCAGAGATTCATAATCAGTGCCCAACATGGTTCTTAATCCAATCAGTCTTACCGTCAAATTGAACCACTCCCTGCTGGAGAGATGAGTGAGGGAGAAAAGTGCTCACTGCATAAACATGAGGACCTGAGCTTGGATCTTCATTGCTTGCAATAAAGAGAAAGATTTGGGCCATATGTGCCTGCAATATCAAGTTTGGGGAGGCAGGAACAGGTTTCCTTAGACTTTCCCCAGCTAGTACAGTTGAACAAGAAAATTCCGACCTCAGGGCAGGACCCTGTCTCATAAGATAAAGTGCAGAGTGATTCAAGAAATCGAGTGTCACTCTTAGACTTCCATGTGAACACAAATGTGAATGTTAACCTGCACACATACAGGTGTGTGCACATTTATCTGACCAAGGGTCATATTAATGTTAATGATTCCTTTAATATCACATTGTTAAGCTATGTATAGTACTAGAATGAGGTCTGAAATTACTATTCCCAAAAGAGAGTGTATTGGATCTTAATCTACTTAAAGCAAAAAACAGACCAGCTACATTCAAAACAATCAGTTTCCTTTATCATCTCATTCCCACCCATTCTTTTATGACTTAAAAGATGGAATTTTGAAAATTTATATTTCATAGGAAAAGCAAGATATTGAATTTTAGAAGACTTTTATAATTCTAGAGAATCACAGTTGACCCAGATCCAACAGGAGCCACTTCAGCAAAGAACAAGTCCTTAGGAGACCTGCAACTTTGTTCACTTCAGTTAACAAGTATGTGTTGAGGGCTGATTTCATGCCAAGAGCTGGCATTTTGCTTCTTTTTCTTCTGAAGCTCTAAACAGCTCAACCTCATTTTAATCAAGCAGAAAAGATTATCTGGATACTTCTCAAAAATCTCGAGTGCCAAGTTTCAGAGGAAGACAAAAACTAGAGCAAATTAAAACAGGGTCAAGGCTTTCAAGGGACATTTAGTGGGCACCAAACAGGCATGTTTTCAAAGAAAATCACTTTTCTGACTTTTAAAATAACCCATGATTCTAGTTATTTTTTTAGTATAATAAAAAAAAGGCATAAAGTTGTCAGGCTGGAAAGATGGAGCCGTGGTTAAGAGCGCTGGTTGCTTTTCCAGGGGTCTGAGTTCAATTCCCAGCAATTACATGGTGACTCACAACCATCTGTAGTGAGATCTGGTGCCCTCTTCTGGCCTGCTGGCATACATGCAGACAGAGCACTCATACAGAAGAAAGAAAGAGAGAGAGAGGGAGGGAGGGGGAGGAGAGAGGGAAGGAGGGAGAGAATGGAGGAAAGAAAGACAGACAGAAAGAGAAAGGAAGGAAGGAAGGAAAGGAAAGGAAAGGAAAGGAAAGGAAAGGAAAGGAAAGGAAAGGAAAGGAAAGGAAAGGAAAGGAAAGGAAATTGTCATACTTCTCATTAATCATTGCTGATGTATATAATCTAGAGATTTTGCCGATCAAATATATACAGATACATATGACTACAAACTGCTTTGCAATCTAATTATTCAATAAATACATAATTGTCTTTCTGAAACAGTAACTCACGATTCAAATGTGCTTTATCATTTTAAAAGATGGCATGTTTTCACTATATTGACATTTAATTTCATTAAACGTTTACACTGTGTTTCAGGTGGTTTCCATGTCAGGGAATGGGGTTGCACGTGTCCATAGGTGTACTTGCATGTATATGTATTGTGCATATGGAACAGCATAAGGGCCTACAGAAAGACAAGAACTTATTACTCGAGCCTATTGAAGGATTCTTGATCCTTCTAGAATGCTGTCCATAACAGACAAAACCCTCCTCATATTTTTCCTGCTTAAACACAAACTACCCACCTTTCTGGTATCATGAAGTTGATCTGAGTCTTTCATATCCGAAGCAACCTATCATCTGTATCAGATTCAGATATATTTTTATATGTGTTGTATATTTCCAGGTACAGAAGTTGAAGGTGTTAATTTGTATAATGAAGACTAATTCCTACTCTGAAATTGATAACCTAGACAAGATGATTTTCACATGTATACAGTGCTTTCTAGAGAAGGTCTCAATGCTCATACCTTAAAATCCCTTCTGGATCCAGCAACAGGATAATGAAATGAGTTTTCCTCAACCCTGGTCTCCTGCTGTCCACACTGGAAGTCAGTTACTATTCCTCAGCCACAGGTATCCACACTCACAGGGTTTCTTGTCTCTGCTCAGAATAATAACTTAACAAATTCTGCCTTCTACCAGAACACAAGCTCCTATTGAGTTTCAGTGATGTCTGTAGCTGATATTTGATAGCCACTCACCTCGTGCCTTTTTCCCTAACACAGCTCTCTGGAATGCTACCTCTATGCTTTATCAGTCCAAGCAGCACTGATACGCCTGAAATGCCAAGCAGCTCTAGATTTTTTTGCTGTCAGGACCTGCAATGAATTCAAAAACGAATGCTAATACTGAAGATCAGCAAGGACACAAAGACAAATACTGTCTGCTAGCTTGGCTCTAACGGTTGTATTCTACACTGCCACGGACTACTTCCAACAGGTCTTCAACTACCAGAGAAGGCAGAGAGACCTTTGAGCATACCCCTCAACATCTAAATGCATCTGATATCACAAAACAACAACTATATTTATGGAGTGCCGTCTGTGTACTAGGCATTGTTCCAACTACCTTCCATACAGTAACCCACAACATTCCTTGGAGACATCTTGATTATAATCTTTTTGTAGAGTATTTTGCCCATGTGATGAATTTAGTCATCAATTCAGGAGTCTGGGTCCAGACAGTACTTTTAACTGCTTCAGTAGATACTCTCATTCACATATAATATACACATGCCACACACAGAGAGACACACCTGCAGCTCCTATACATAGATAACACAAACCAAGCACACACCATACACTACATAAGCCCAGCAACATGTCTCACTTTACTTACAGGTACACACCATATCCAAAAATATATCACATATGCATAACACACACACATATATATATATGTATGTATGTATATATATACCACACACACATATATGTATACATTCTCTGACCATCCACCAATAAAGTATAATGAAGGAAAGTAAACACCTAGAGTAAACTTGGAATTTCAAAAACATCAAGGCCTCTTTCTTCTCCTATGATGAATCGACATTAACTTCCTGAGCTGATTAGGGAAGCATCTACAATGGGAAGGCAAAGATATGGCAACATGTCAGAAGTGTTCTAGTACTCAAGAGTCTATGAAAGGCTTCAGGTTCAACAGTCACCTCTCAGATGTCTAACAGCTTATAGCTTATTCACAGAGCGCTTTTCCTGACTGAAAACCTGCTCTCCATTCTTTCTTGCCATTCTGTTCTTACTCCCTGGGTTTTTCCCACAGTGATGTTCCCTCTAGCCCCAGCAGCCTCTCCAGCGTCTGAACTTCTTCATGTATTGTCTGTACCACCTGCTTGGCATTTTGATACATATGCTACCACACTGTTAGCTATGTCAAAAGATAAAAGTGCTGCATTATATTCTCTACTCATTTATTATTCAGAGGTTGCCATAGCTTTCAAGGGATAACCAAACAGCAATTATTGACTTTGAGGTTCAAAATAGGATTGTGAAAGTTGGAAATAAATGGAATCTAAAAAGCCGGGTGCTTTTGATTTGTTAGATTCTATCTTTCTGAGAAAAGGTTTACTGAGTTCTAAAATCTTGCCTTCAGCTTTTAAGAACTCATACACAGAAGATATATAAAGTTTATTTGATAAGCACAGTTTTAGAATAAATTCATAAGGACATAAAAGCAAGTTTGCCATCTAAAATAAGTAAAATGCAATGTCTGTGGGAAAAAGAAACATCAAAGAAAAGTGCTAGCTTAAACAGCAGGATAATATTCACACTCCTTTCAGTTATGGTCCTGAATTCTTACAGCAAACTATAGGTCCTGGGGAGCACACCTTAATAAGTGCCTCATTTTCAAGATGCAGTCATCGTGGGCCTTAAACATGGACAGCAAGAAGTCTTTCGCATTGCTGGGAGGGCGAGATTTTAGTATAGGAAGGACTGTGGTCTTCCTCATACTTTCACTGAGACACTGGAGGTCATAAGCAGTACGTGCTGAGAAATGTTTAGCAACCAGCTACTCTCTTGAAAATAAATTCTCTCTGAGTTTAGGTCAGCAAAATTGTTCTCCCAAAGATGTCAGTGTTCTAGTCCCTGGATCGCATATGAATGCTTCTTGACATAGGAAAATAAATTTTGATTCAACTGAGAATTTTAGTATCATCATCGATCACCAGACCCAGAGGATCACAGGATCCCTATTTGGGAGGCAGAATTGCAGTCAGAGAAGATAACACGTAGGCAGGGACAGAGTGTGCCAGTGAGAAAAGAGACAAAGGAAACATGGAACTTACAGATAAATTTGAAGAAGACACATTGCTGCCTTTGAACAGAGAGAAAGGTAATGTATGCAAGTGGTTCCACAGCACCCAGGAAAATGGTCTTGATTTGAGCATTCCATGTGTGACTATGACTGCAGAACTGGTGACCTCCAGAGCTGTAACAATAAATGTGCGTTGCTTTATGACATCATGTTTATGGTAATTTGTTGCTTGCATTAGAGGTTTCCAAAGATATAAAACCTCTGGAAGGCTAATGTGAATACAAGAGAAATGGGAAGAGATATGACGACAAAGCACTGCAAGCTGATTCAGGAATGCCTGCATGGGTGCACATGTGGAACTTCCTGCATCTCAGGGAGTCCAAAGGGAAGTTGAAAACACTGGCAAGCAGGATGAAACTTTACAGTCATGGGGAGACAATGCTTGAGCACCTCCTGTTTGGAGCCTCAAAGCTTGGAAACACCCACAGAGCTGAAACCCAAAACCCAGAGACCTAGCAGTT
The DNA here is from genome assembly GCA_004026605.1 of Ondatra zibethicus. Taxonomy (NCBI): domain Eukaryota; kingdom Metazoa; phylum Chordata; class Mammalia; order Rodentia; family Cricetidae; genus Ondatra; species Ondatra zibethicus. The sequence goes on from PVIU01023340.1 coordinate 22,263, forward strand.
AGGCCTCTCCCAACATGGGTGGACGGCAGAAGATAGCCAAGGCCAGATGTTCCATCTTACCCCTATGCCTATAGATTGCACCAGCTCATCAGAACCTAGGGGAAAAGACAGGGTGAGGAAAACACATGGCTATTTTCTTTTTGAGATTATAATTACATCACTTTTCCCTTCCTATTCCTCCCTACAATCTCATCCATATGCCCCTCCTTGTTCTTTTAAATCCACAGCCTCTCTTCTTTGAGTATACACATATATTCCTAAATATAACCGGTTCAGTCTATGTAATGTTATTTGTATGTTTTCAGAGCTGAGCATTTAGTATTGGACAATCAGTTCATGCGTTTGTCCCTAGAGAAAACTATTTCTTCTACTCTAAGCATTCCTTTGTTGCTGTAGTTCTTGGTGTGGGGTAGAGGCTTCATGGGCTTTCTCCATCCACTTTGGCATATTTATTATCCATTTATTGTTCTGCTCTTGTTTGTACAATCACATTGGTGAAACTAAGGGTTTAGCTGATATTCCTGGGAGACAAGTCTTAGAGCAAACCCCTCATTCTCTGTCTCTTAAAATCTTTCTGCCCATTGTTCTACAATGTACCTTGAGCCTTGGGTAAGGGGCTGTTTTGTAGATATATCCACTGAAATTGGGCTCCACAACTTTCTCTTTTGATTGGTTGTGGTTTTCTATAGTGGTTTTCGCCTGTTGCAAAGAGATGTTTCCTTTATGAGATGTGAGGGCCTACACTTACTTATCTGTGGATTTAAGGACAAACATTTAGAATATAGTGAGAGATTATTCAAGTTGAGTAAAATGTTGGTTGTAGGAAGCATAGAGATTAGCTATGTGGCAGGCAGGGTTGGTCAGACTAGTCCCAGGCACTGGTTAAGAAATGGTGGCTGGATCTGGAAGTTTGAGGAGAAGGCAGGGATAGGTAAGTTATATGGACTCACCAGGTTAGACCCTGGAGAAATAAATGGGAAGTCTCTACATTACTGATTTTAGTTCCTAAATTCACCCAATTTAAGTTCTTATTTGACTGATGAAATGCTGATATAATCAGGTTACCTAGAAACAACTGTCTCATAATGTGAGATAGAATGGGGAGGAACTCAAAAAGGGTTTAATTTGGGGATCCAAGGAAGAAATGTGATACCCATGATTCAAATATCTCTTGCAAATAATATATACAGAGGTTAGGAATTGTATCAGGTCTTCCACTGGCCCCATGTTATGAAATCAAAGGGACGTTGCAGAACTGGCTGGCAGAAGGAAAAGAGAGTCAGCACAGTAGCTCTTCCATGAAGGCCACCACCATGAAAATCTCACATTCAACCCCACAGGTCTGTCTTAATTGGTATCCACTGTAGGGAGGACAGCCCAGATATCTTTAATTCTCTGGATAAGACTCCATTGTATAGAAAACTAAAGTCTGCCGCTTATACCCCTCCCTCTGGAGGGTTCTGAATTGACTTAGACAGAGCTTAGGTATGTGCTCCATGAACTGCCAGTGTGATCCTAACTTGTCATCTCTGGATCCTAGATGAGTGATTTCTAACCTGAGCATAAACTAACATATGAGTGGGGCATTAATGTGTTCTATGCATGTACTCTGTATCCTTGTTTGCTATCTAGTAGCTGTGGTTTTAGGATGTGTGAGAGACTGCCATGTCTTTTTGGAAGCACACATCACCTCTACAGAACAAGAAAAGGCTTCCCATGCACCAAGAGTGAAAATATTAAAAGCACAAATTTTTCTTCATATATAATTATTTTATTTGGGAAATAGAATGTACAAAGGCAAAATCACAGCTTGCTAATGTATCAAAGGGAAAAGCACCTTATATATAGAAAACCATGTCAAAAAGCCCCCAAGTCTATTCTCCTTATGAGCTCAATAAGGATTTTTTGGTAGAAGTGATAATGTATTCTCGGGTTTCTGATTATCACACATCTGAGAGCACTTAAGGACTTCCCAAACATATATTTCAAGTATAAAAATCTTTCATGTTCAAGGAATCCACTTACTATTCAACAAAGATGATCAGAGTATAAGACAAATGGAATTACTCTTCCTCAAAGATGCTGTGTAAAAATATACAAGTATATGTACCAAAGTGGTGGAGAAAAATTAGAAGTTTGAATAACTTAAAAATGACATGCCACAAAAGGTAAAAATAAAGATAGTGAAAAAGATCCCTGATACTCTCCTCATTAATAAAAGAAATAGAAAGTGGTTGGGGGAGGGATTAATAAAGCATGTCTACAAATAAGAATGTAACACTTAAAAACAAAGATTCTAGACTCAAATCCCATAAAGCCTGTCATAAGGTCTATCCCTTACTTAACCACTGTGTGCCTTGGTTTCCTAGTGGGTGAAATCAAGGTAATGACAGTGCTTTTCTCACATGGCTGTTGGGGGGATCAAAAAATGGTGTAGGAGGTCCTTCTTTCTATGTGTTGCTTTCATTGGTGAATAAAGAAAACTGCCTTGGCCTTTTGATAGGGCAGGGATCAGGTAGGCAGAGTAGACAGAAGAGAATTCTGAGAGGAAGAAGGGAGTGAGGGAGAGAGCCTCTATGGAGTCACTGGAGTCAGACATGCTGAATCTTTCCCAGTAAACCACGACCTTGTGATGACATACAGATTATTAGAAATGGGTTAAATCAAGAGTGAGAGTTGTCCAAGAAGTGGCTAGACATAATGGGCCAGGCAGTATTTCAATGAATACAGTTTCTGTGTAATTATTTCGGGTATAAGCTAGCCAGGCACCAGGAACGCGGCAGGAGCTGGGCGGCCAGGACCAAAAGCAGGCTCTCCTCATTACTACACAAAAGATAATAGAAATATAATATTTTACACGATACATTATTAATAAGGACTAGCTACTATTCTTATTTAAATATTCATAAAGAATAAACTAGAGTTATGCCATCTGATTAAGTATCTTATAGGTATATTAAACCACTTGTATTTAAGTGCAGACTAATATAGAGTAAGCTCAATTATATATTTGTTCCATTGGTGGCAGTGGTCATGTGTCAATATAATGCAAAGACTATTTCTATCATTACGCATAGCCTGATCTCTGCTCTGAGTGGCAGACATCTAACTCTGGGGTCTCTTTCATTTGCCCTAAAGTGATAAAAGTTTCTCCCTAACAGCTTTGTTTGTTCTCCTACAGAATAAAGAAATGTATAAAATAGTAATATCAATCTCCAAGAAACTTTAAAACCCACTGCCTCCTCAACTCTGGCATGCTCTCTATGTGAATATTGGGTTGCTTCAAGCTGAGCTTGGTTTGCAGAGTCCCACCAGAAACCACTGAAGAGCCAAGGTTACAAATATTGACATTGATCTTTATGCTCCTCATCAGGGTTTTATAGGTCACATCCTACAGTTATTACTTACGAGTTAAAGTAGGGCCCAATTTTTTATATGTAGACATATAATAACACTATAATTAATTATCACATTAAAAAATTCCCTGTTACATTTCTTAGAACTCTTATTTCATTATTTCAGCAGTTTCTTGTCAATGTAAAGAATTGGTTCCTAGATTTTCAGTTCTATTTACTGTTATCAATGTCTATCATTATGCAAATAATTTTTTGTCTTAGTCACAGTAGCTTTGCATTGAGATTTGAGATCATAAAATGTGAGCTCTACAATTTTGTGTTTTTGCAGTGTTGTTTTGGGCCTTCCAAGTCTCTTTCATGTTCAAAGTCACTATAACATCATCTTACCATTTGTATATCAGTAGTGGTGAATTTGCTTGTAAAATTCTGTTGAAGAACATGAATTTCATTGGAAAAAAGGCATTGTGTAAAAATTTTTTAAAATGTAGCTTCTTTTTGATGAAAACAAAACTCCTTAGAGTCTTATGACTTCATTTTTGTCAGGTGTGAAACATGGAAATCAGAATGCAATAATCCCTTTACATTCAAGATTCTAATTTTAGAGAAATATTCCACGTCTGAGGTACAAAATCTGAATCATGATAGAAACACACTAAAATATTACAAAATCATCTACTATAATGTATGAATATTCAAGGGCATTATAACTTATAACCATTATAACTCTTAATCAAATTATTAGTTTGGCAGAATTCGTTCTTCTACTAGATTAAATAAAATTCTATTTTGACCAAATAATTTAGTAAAACTCTGGGTATTAGCTGGCTCTTATGCTATTGGCATGAACATATGTTTTTATTTTGTGTAGAGTCACATAAAGGATAATTGCTTAAATGAGAAATATAACTCTATCCCCATTCTAAGATGGATAGTAATGAGCATGAAAACTCATAGTAACTTCTGCTTCTTTTTTGTTTTTGTTTTGTTTTGTTCTGTTTCATTTCATTACTCTTTCTTACTCTCCCAAAAAACTCTCTAGCTTTAGCTTACTACTTCAGATGTTATAATTCAGATTTTCTTTCTTTTTTTTTTATTTTTTCGAGACAGGGTTTCTCTGTGGCTTTGGCGCCTGTCCTGGAACTAGATCTTGTAGACCAGGTTGGCCTCAAACTCACGGAGATCCGCCTGTCTCTGCCTCCCGAGTGCTGGGACTAAAGGCATGTGCCACCACCGCCAGGCAAAATTCAAATTTTCAAAGGATCTGCCAAACTAATACCTTGTATTATTATGAAATAATAAAAAATGACATAGCCTCTTTATTTTTGAAAAATGTCACCATCTAATATGCTGAAGAAACTAAATAATCACTGTGCCATATGACAATGGGAATGATATGAGTATAAAAACTGAAGGCTACAAAGCATAAATAGACATTATTAGCCTCCTTAGGAAGGCAATCAAGAGATGGGGAATAATGGTAAATGAGGCAAGACTTCAGGGCTGAAGACTAAGCTGCTCTGGTATGGGACCCTGGACAGTTCAAGATTGCTACTAACTCAATAATAAGTAACATATTCTATGGCAATGAAACTTCAAACAGGTTGTTCTCATTCAGAAACTGTTTTCATGATACCAGTGGAACAGAATCACAGATTTTTAAAAATCCAAACTGAATATTACTCCCTTTACAACCTCAAACTGAAACTGAGATTCTAAGTTATATCTTTGAATTATTTTACCTCCTCCAAGCCACTGGTGCTTCATAAGCACTCTAGGTAGCCTACTGTCAAGGTTACTTATTTCTAATGATACAATATGTATTTCTGTAATAGAAAGTGTCTTTCTGTCTCCAGTCATGAATTTTTGATGGTATTTAAATAAAAATTATACTGCATCTTATATAACATCAAAACAATTATGACTTCAAAGTATATAAGCTGAAGTGATCATGTGATTGCCTTAATGAGGTAGATTTTAAAAATAAAATGTTTTAGTGCA
>PVIU01023341.1:0-27582 GCA_004026605.1 Ondatra zibethicus
TTTTTTTTTTGCTGTCTTAAGATTTTTCTGGTTTTATTTATTTGTTTCTAAAAATTATTACAAGGAGGTGTTTTAATAAAAATAACTAGTGATTAAAAATAAAACTCACAGGCCAATGAGGTGGTTCATAGGTAAAGATGCATGTTACCAAACCTGTTGACCTAAGTTTGATCCCTAGGACTCACACGATAGGCAGAGAGTTGGCTTTCCTGAAAGTTGCCCTCTGACCTCCTACTCACTGTGGCATCTGTGTGACACACTTACACACAAAATTATATATATGTATATATACATACACACATGTATGTATATATGTGTGTGTGTATGTGTGTGTGTATCAATTCAGTAAACTTCCAATGAGGATCTCCGTGCCGGACTCTGTCCCAGATGCTCGAGTTAGGCAAATATGTGGGGGCAGGATTTAATCCTCAGGGAAAGATGAAGAAGGGATGGAGGAAATCCGGAAGCAGGGAGGAGGTGAGCTCTCAGCATGCCGCTCCAGGATGACAGCTGGGCTGAGCCCTACAGAATGGACAGGGCTGCCCCTGGAGAGGGGGCCGAGGGTGAGGGATGTGAGGCGATGGGCTGAGGCCCACAGGGAACTGGTATTCTGAAGCTGAAAGAACAGTGCGGGTCTGTCAGAGCCTAGTGTGCGCTGTCAAAAAAAATGCTTGGGTTTGACTTTGAAGAAGTTGGTTTGTTTTGTTGCTTTTGTGAGATGGAGTCTCAGTATGTAACCCAGCCTAGCCTTGAATTTACAGTCCTCCTGCCTTGGCCTCCCCACCAAGCCCAGCAGCAAAAAGTTTTGTTTGTGTTTAAGTGTATGTGTGTCTGTGTGGGTGTGTGCACAAACAAGAACCAAAAAAAAGCCCAAGAGATTATTGCCTCTTCTAGATGACATGTTTAGGTTCACCATGCTCCCGGGAAGACAGTGTAAGGCCACTGGTGACTCTTTCAGGAGGAACTTTGGAGAAGGCAGGAACAGCAAGGTGACCTACAGCGTCTCCAGTCTGCTTCTATACGCAGCTGCGGTGCCGATTCCATCGTAAAAGATGACACAGAAACACACGGAACACACTCATTTATAGAGTTCTGATTTGGTACTTATAGCAACTCCTCATCTGGATGGTCAGGTAGAGAGCAGAGTGGAGTAGAGTGTTCACAGATGATGGCCAGCTAAGGCTGGACTTCAGGTCACACCGCTTGCTACATGCAGTCTGCCCTCTATTATCCGTGGCCTCAGAATCCTAAGACTCAACCAACAGTGGATCAAAAATATGTGGAGAAAAATAGGTATGGGCTAAACTTGTACAGACTTTCTTTCCCCTTAACATTATCTCCTAAACAATACGGTACGATGGCCATTTGCACAGCATTCAAAACAATAGGATAAGTAACTTGGAGATGGTTAGTGGAAGGGCATAGGTCAGATACAAGCATCATGCCATTTTGTGTAAGGATCCTAAGTACCGAGGGATTGGGTATCTCAGGATGAACTGGAACTCATCCTCCCTGGATGCTGAGGAATGACAGCTGATCATTGGTAAGTCTCTAAACTTCTCTGTGCTTTGGATCTCTCTCAGTAAAGGAAGGTAATGATGACGATGATGAAATGTGCTTTGAAGTGTTACTCTGTTCAATGAGTAAGTATACATGGTGTCCATTCTGAGACCCAAGGAGTGGTTAATTCTGTACTTGTATCCCAGGGTCCCATTGGCTATGTGCCCAAGATAGGAAGGCTGTAGGCCCATTCGGAGTGTTGCAGTCCACACACCCTCAGTGTCTCATCTTGTCCCCATGGACACGTGCCTAGCAACCTTGCTGGACTTGTTCATTGAGCCAGAGCAGCTGAGTAACCCAAGCTGTTCCAGGCAGATGCTATCTCCTGGGAAGCTGGCGCTCTCTGGAACACAGGCATTCTATTAGCCTGGGCAAGTCCTTACATTGAGGACATGTAAATTTGGGAGCTGTGAGGTGGAAATGAGCAAACCAAAGCAGAAAGAGGGAAACCAAGTAAGCCTTGGGGGAATGGGAGCTAAACTATGCTGTGATGGAAGAGAGAGGGAGAGAAAGAGAGAGACGGAGAGAGAGAGAGAGACATGCAAATGGAGACAATGGAGATGATGCTGTTTCTGTCCTGGCTATTCCACTTCCTAAGAGGATCTGAACATGGGTAACTGTGCTGGGGCCGGAAGTGTTGGCTTTACCCAGCTGTCTTTCTCTTTATTCATTATATAATTTTGGACAAACAACATCCACCCCTCTGTGCTGAGTTTCTTTGTCTGCATGTGACAAGGACAACCACGTCCTTCTGACTGTGCACTGCTTGTTCTATGGTACCTTGTGCAGGTAGTTTTGTGGGTACTTCATCCCTGTACCAAGGCAGACAACTTTGTGAAGAGAAAGGTTTCCTTAGTTTACAGGCTTAAAACCCAAGTGTCAGCACTATGGGTGTGGCATCTGGTGAGACTGGCAGGCGATGGTACATCATGGCTGGAACTCATGCAGTAGCAAGCAGGCCTCTCTGGAACCGGAGCTGAGAGAAAATGAGGTTTACTTTTTAATAATAGCCTTCTCCTGAGGGGGTCACATGATAATAACCAGAGGGTCCTATGAGAACTACCGCATGTACCCTTCCCTACCAATGACCTAAGAACCTCCTAAAAGGTCTCACATCTAGGAGGTTCCGCTACCTCCAAACAGTGCCACTCTGGAGATCAGCCCTTAATCCCAACAGTTGGTCCCTTGAAGGATTAGCGTTAGTGGCTGGAGCCTATATCTTTTCAGGAGTTTAACGAATGAAGAGTTGCATTCTTGGGGACTGGGGAGATGGCTCAGTGGATTAAGAGCACTGGCTGCTCTTCCAGAGGACCCAGGTTCAATTCCCAGCACCCACATAACAGCTCACACCTGTCCAGTTCCAGGGCTTCTGACACCCTCGCACAGACATCCATGCAGACAAAACAGCAATGAACATAAAAGTAAATTGTGTGTGTATGTGTGTGTGTGTGTGTATACACACACATATATTAAAGAGCTGCCGTATTGGCTCTACCTTTTGATTTTGGATTTGCTTTGAGGTTTTGGAATATTTATCTCCTCCAAGCCTCATCTTTTTCATCTGTGAAGTGAGAAAGCATCAATCTCTAGGGATGGTGTGAGGAACAAGTGATCAGCGTTTAACACTGGCTCTTGGGACAGAGCTCAGTTTGCAGTGTCTGCTCATTTCCACAGTGCAAATGCTCTCGCTGCAGCTGATTTCAAGGTAGCATTGCGGTGTCTCTGAAGGCGGAGTTGGGAAGAAATGTGCATCGTTATCCAGCATTCCCACCGCGCAGCTGTGAGACATTACCTGAGCCTAGATAACAGTTAAGGGCAGCGAAGTAATTAGGAACTGATGGGCTTTTATTGCATTTGTTTTCTAATGTAATTTATTTAATTGTGAGCTTACATAATATAGTTTTTAATAACTGCTGCTCATAACTGGCTTGCAAAGTTCTTGAAAATTTAATAATCAGCTCTTGCAAACTGGTCCAAGCTGGCTTCACAGACTGTTGAATGTGCTAAAGCTCCAACAACGCCTAGGAGAGAACGTAGCACGTAGGCAGTGCGCTCCATCATCAGTAGCCTATGCGATGCTTGTTATGTGTTTTATTATGCAATCTACGATCCTAGTAGTTTAAAAAAAAGGCCATAGAAAAACAAACCTACAGTAGCTGCCTTTTTCACTCCTGTGTTAAAGGACTCAAGGAAGCAAGTTTGGGCAGAGAGATTACTTTGGGCTCACAGTTGCAGATGTTAGTGTGTGATGGTGTTGTGGTCCTGATGGGGATGGACATACGGCAGAGGCTCCTCTTACCTTGGTGATCAAAACGCTGGCACGGGGCTGGAAGCAGGGCCGGCTGTATCCTTCAATATTCATCTCTACTGGGTGTCCTGCTTCTCGAGGCCAGGACACATCATCTCAAGTTTCCCCCACCTCACCACAAACAGCATCCTGGCTGGGGACCAGGTTTTCAGAATAAGAACCTTTGGGGGACATTTCTAACTCAAATCTTAACAACTTAAAGACACCTCTTATGAAGTTAGGGCCACTCTGTTGAGTTGAGGAATGTAGACTCAGGGTATATAGTTCCTGCAACATGGTTTGCTTGTGATATTACTGTCTTGGGTATAAATTCAGAAAACAGATCCAAAAATAAAATTTAAAAAAGGGATTAAAAAGTTTGGCAGTGGTGGTGAACACCTTTAATACCAGCATTCAGAAGGCAGAGGCACGCAGATATCTCTGAGTTCAAGGCCAGCCTGGTCTACAAGAACTAGTTCCAGCACAGGCCCCAAAGCTACAGCGAAAACCTGTCTCAAAAAACAAAACAACAACAAAAAAAGAGGGGGAATTAAAAAGCTTATAAAACTCTGTTTTCCATGACATTGAGTGCGATATCAGGAAAAAAAGGGGGGGGGGAATCTTGCTGGGTGGTGATGACACACACCTTTAATCCCAGCAATTAGGAGGCAGAGGCAGGCAGATCTCTGAGTTCGAGGCCAGCCTGGTCTACATAGTGAGTTCCAGGACAGCCAGGGCTACACAGAGAAACTCTATCTTGAACCTGCCCTCCCCGCAGCAATACAAATCATAGAAATAGTGTGTCAGGGTATAAATGGGAAACAGGATCTTATATGGAAGACAGTGATAACCCATTTGTTAAACACAGCACACCTACACAGGGACGTTCATTATATTATAAGAATAACTGTGTGTGACATCTATATCTCTCACAGCCCTGGAAGAAAAAGATGAACATGAAATTGCATACCTGAAGAATTAATTTTTTTTTTTAAAAAAAAGACTAATTACAAAGGTATGAGCAGGGCTAGGCAGAGAACACTTGATGATGAGAGGAAGTGGCCTGGAGCTCCAATAGTCACGGGACCTGCCTGTGCCCCTGACAGGGAGGGGGGGGGGGTTGGAGGGGAGGGGCAGGATTCAATGGAGAGCCACCAAGAGACCTGCTCCCTCGTGAGGTTAAAGGCAATGCAGGAGAGCAGCCGCCCTTCAGAGGGCTTATTCCCCACTAGTGAGGGAACATGGGAGACAATGCTCTTGCTTCTCTTTCTACTGCCTCTGCTTGCCGGTTGATGCCAAACCCAACCAGATGGCTGGCTTGCCTGTCAATGTGCGCACACCCTAAAGGTGAACACCCTGAGACCCAGAACTGGGCAAAGAAAACCAGACAGGGACTGGAGGATTACCAGGAACACCCGATGCAGTACTCCACGGCATAAGTCAGACAGTGGGAGGAGGTGACTCGGGGAGAAGAAAGGAAGCCGGTTCTTGAGGTTTAAAGGAACACCCCAAAACGAGGTCTTTGCATGGATGTCTGACAATTGTGACGCGAAAGGGAGTTAGGGTAGTGAACTCAACTCTTAACACCTGGAGTCTGACGCTTGCTGGGAAAGCATTAACCGCGCTGAAGACATTTCTGGGAAACACCCTTGCACCCCACACTGCTTGTTCTATCCTCCAGTCCCTCCAGGTGAACACAGCTGGTTGGAGACTTGGCTGCCCGTTGGTCTGGGATGAGAAACACAAAATGGAAATGTGGGGTATGGGTTCCTGACCTGTTTCTGGAAATCCGTCTTTGCCAAAGAAGAGAAGACGAAAACGCATACAAGTAAAGCAGACCTTTATTTTTTTTTTTTAAGAAAGAAAGTGAAAGGGATTCCTGCCCAACGGGGGCTCCCTTCCAGACCCCAGGTTAGGCACAAACCATACCCAAACTGCCGTTTTCACAGAGAGATACTTCAGTAAGCAGGGGAAGAAAAGGTAAAGTGGCTGCTTTCTGATTGGGGCAGAAAAACAGCAGCAAAGGACCTTGCAGGTGTCATTCTTAAGAAGAGAAAAAGGAGAGGTCTGTGTTAGAATGGGCTAGGATGCGGTGATAAAGGAGTTAGGGATGAGGGAGAAGGGGAAGAGGGCAGGAATATTTGACACAGAGGGACAAAGAGCTGCCTCTGGACAGACAGGAGACAGACATGACGCATAGGAAAAGAGCGGTTTGCAAAGGTAAAGGGGGGAATCCTGTATTAGGATGAGGTGTTTCATTTTAATTGGCTATGTTAATTAGGTGAACCAAAGGGGGCTTCTGACTTCTGGACTTTGGTAGTCAGCCTTGGCTTGCAATTGTGCCACTGGTCTTGCCTCTGTGGGTCACATGGCCTTCTTTCCCAAAGATCAGTGTCTCCAAGCCTCCTTCCTGTCATAAAGACACTAGTTATTTGGATTTAGGCTCCATTTTGATTCACTATGACTTTATTTAATTTGATTATATCCACAATGACCATATTTCCAAATCAGGTCATAGTTGGGAGTGTGGGGGTTGGGAATCCACAAATAGTGACATCTCATAGTTGGAGAGTCAGGTGTATAAACCACACAGCGTGATACACTCTGTAATACACACACCTCTAATGGCCTCACCACCCTGTCTTGTTCCAAGTTGCTTTTACAGCACACGCAACAGGTTTTCATTCAGAAAAGGGCATGACTCTACTTCTTGGTCTAGATGATGAACTATGGCTGGACCACTGTTCACGGAGCTGAGCCCTTACAAACTGGGGCTGTAATAATGGCGTTCCTGTCATGTTATGCTTCAGAAGTCTTAAGATATTCATAATTCATAACCATCAGGAAAATCCCCAAGTAGGAATCTTCTGTGTTAGTTAAGATCAATGTTGTGAGTTGACTTGTAGATTCCCCGAAGAGAACACTGAGCGTAATAGATGCTCAGGAAATTGCTGAACTAAAGCTCCCTAAACAAAAGCGTAGATCCCACTGCCAGAACAGCACGCGCTGCATACACCACCCTCCAGACACCGCTCCAGCTCTGATTCTTCTTATTTGTGAATGGGTTAATTGCAAAGCGGGCAGATCAATACCCACCTCAGATCGCCATTGTGAAGACGGAATGAGATACCAAATGTGAAAATAAGTCCATCACCATCCAAACATGAATTCAGGCTCCGGTGAGCAGATGGCAGAGTCCACCAGACTCTAGCTCGCTGAGACACCTGGCACATTGTCCCTCGAAATTTCACTGGCAAAATCAATTCAAATTGGCTTCAGTACAGACAGTTCCTCATGAGCTGACAGTCAGCCAAAAGACACTGAACAAAGAGCCGCAGTAATTGTTAGCATCGCAAACAACAAAGGCCATGTTTACAGGAGATGCGGGTTTCAGGATCAACCTTGGAGGAGGTCTCTTGTGCGCCAGTTTTAAGGCAGAGCAAGAATGCTAGTCATGTTTTCCGGGGACACAAACTGAAGGAGTGTACCAAACCCGTTCATTTGCAAAATGGAGGGTTAAGGGACCAGGAACTTCTGTTGTGTGATGAACAGGGAGCACATTAGAAGACTGGTTGGTGGCGAAAGGGCCAGGCGGTACCCTAGGACCTCATACCATCACTCCTAATCTTCAAAACAGGTAATCACATGGTATTCTCTTCTTGGAAAAGTGGTGAAGACTTCAGAGCAGGACCTGCCAGTGGCTGGCTGCTCCTGATGGCAAAGCAGAAATTCAAGCTCAGATTAGTGTTGACTCCCAGCTCCCAGGCAGAGGCAGCCTTGGGTGTGAAAGTTTGCTTGGGGCTTAGGCTTTGTCCTTTGTTCTTGGTGCATGGGACCCCTCCTCCCAGCTCCCTGTGCATAAATGTGTATGTGTATGTGTGTGTGTGTGTGTGTGCCTCCCTGCCCTGGTCTGGAGCAATGGTGTCTGATCATCCTCTCTGGTTGAGGACAGTCAGCTATTTGTCTGATAGCCAAGGGCAGCTAGCAAGGGTTCAGACGCCTTTTGCTTCCTGAGTTGGGAGGTGACCTTACCCTGTGGGAAGCATCAGTTGGAGGGAGATGAATTTAGCTGCCCTCCCCGGTTGGTGGTGGGGGAGGGTCCTGTCAGCCAGAGGATGTAGGCTTAGCTCCAAAAGGGCTTTTGTCTGAGTCTGGGCCTCAGGCCAGAGTGACATTCTTCAGTGCAGGCTGCCAGGCCACCACTGAGTGGGCACCTGCGGGGCAGCTAGGGAAGGAGTGAGGGGCCTGTCTTTTCTCCACAGAGGGGATGGAATCTGCCATTTGGAGGCTCCTGGGGTGCAGAGGCCATGCCTGTGGTTGCTCCTGGCTCCAGAAGACATGCCAAGGCCCAGGCTACCCAGGGATGTGGGCAATTAACATTTTAGCTTCTGTCATGTCTGATAAAGATCCCCACAAGATGAAAGGAATCCGCTCTATTTCGAATGATTGCAGCAGAAGAAGCCTAAGCTCATAGAAAGACCTGGAAGCCCCTTGCAGTGTGGATACCGCCCTTCACTGAGGACGTGTTTGCCCCACCCTGAACCCTCTGCACAGGTGGCTGTACCACATCCCGTGCTGTGGGTGTTGACTGAGTCCCACAGCTATCTCTTCTTTGGGAGCCATCTCTCTAGGGAGGTTGCATGAATTCCTTCTGTCCTGAGGGGCCTCCACAGCAGCAGGTGCCTGACAGAGGCCCTCAAGGAGGTAGCAGGCCTAGGCCTAGGGGATAGTTCGTGATTCAGGGCCCTGGAGGACCAGGCTGAGGCAAGGCTTTGACTGGCACAACTCTGTCCCTAGCTCATCCCTTGCTAGTACTGCATTCTCTCTGTCTCTCATTCTCTGTCTCTCTCTCTGTCTCTGTCTTTCTCTCTCTCTCTCTCTCTCTCTCTCTGTCTCTCTCTCTGTGTGTGTGTTCTAATGTCAGGTTGTTTTGATTTTTCTTTTCTATCACTCTTCACCTTATTTTATGAGACAGGTTCTCTCAAGGAACCCAGAGCTTGCTATTTTGCCTAGACTGCCTAGCCAGCACGCCCTGGGAATCCTCCTGTCTTTACCCTGCCTAGTGCTAGGATCACAGCTATGCCATGCCCAGCTTTTTTCTGAACTTAGTCCATATTTGCACAGCATACATTTTACCTCTGAGCCATCTTCCCAAACTGCATCCCAGAACCTGGTATTACCTCTCTTGCTCCCTTCATCCTGAAAGGCCTTTGTGAGCTAATCCCTTACAGGAGAACCCCAGTACTTGGGACTGGACAAGAGGCTCAGAGTTTAAAAATGTGTCCTGCTCTTCTGGAAGACCTGAGTTCATATTCCGGTGATCACATCTGGTGGCTCACAACTGCTTGTAACTCCAACTCCCATTGATCTGGCACCCAGTTTAGTTATCAACAGACATCTGCCCTTCTATATATAAATAAATAAATATTTAAAAAATTTCAGTACTTGTTCTGCTATCTCATGAGTACTACTTCTCTTGTGAATCTATTCTAGAATGACTATGGAGGGCTCCCCACACTCCAGATGTGTTTGTCATGCATGAAGACAACAGTAAGGCAGGTCAATGTAGCTTTCCCATCATTGAACTGACAGTCTGACTTGCTGGTGCTCAAACTTGATGTTCCTATAGACGTTGCCATCTTCCAAAGTGCTGGGCTACGCTCATACATCTGGGATACATGGAGCCTGCAGTTTGGACATGCCTGGTGGTGGAAAGAGATGACTATTAAATAATCACAAAAATTCAGTTATGATGGTGATTAACATCCTGCATCAGCAGGATGAGCTACAGAGAGCATGGTATAACATCTGTTCTACGCTCGGCTCTCAAACACTGGGGTAGGACCCTGGAAACTCCATTTCTAGACAGCAGCCATCTTTTTGTTAGAGTCTACTAACAGGAGACATAAGGAAGGCAGAAGGAGAGAGAAGCCATTTTCTGTTTTCTCTTGTTCTTGCCAACCTCACTGCACCTGGGTGTGTCCCTTCTTAGATGACTGAGCACCCTCTCTGCCCAGA
This sequence comes from Ondatra zibethicus, assembly GCA_004026605.1. NCBI lineage: Eukaryota > Metazoa > Chordata > Mammalia > Rodentia > Cricetidae > Ondatra > Ondatra zibethicus. The sequence goes on from PVIU01023341.1 coordinate 9,866, forward strand.
GCAGCATATGGCTGCCATCCCAAGCCTGCAGGGCATCTTCAGATGTACCAGCAGGAGCTAGGAGCCTCCCTGTTCTGGAAACATCCCCATGGATGTTTCCCATGTCTCTTTGTTTCCTAGCTGTAGGATTGGCAACGCTATCCTGCTGATCCTTGATTTACCTCAATGTCCTTTCGTGTGCAACCCAACAGCACCTATAACCGCTCCCCCAGAGTAGTGTACCTCTTGTGTTTTTAGAGTCCCACCTGGACCTAAATCAGATGTGGAACATTCAGTCTGGGCCAAAAGTAACTCTAAAGAAATACATTTAGGTTGCTAGCTTAATGGATCAGTAAGGCTCACTGGGTGAGGGTGCCTGGAAGAAATAGAGCAGAGAAGGAATGCAGTCTCTGGGATGAGAGAAGGCCTATGTCATCTAGAAGAATGGAAGAAAGCAATGGTCACATCGTGCAGGACTTGAAAAGACAGGGAGCCATTGAGGAATGCTGGAGAGTGGGTCCGATTACAGTACAAATGCCAAGTGGCCACTGTCCATTTCCAGCGCTTCCATCTGGTGTTGAGGGACTCTCATCTTCCTCCACTGTTGGAATTTGTTCTATCAGAAACACAAAAGCGATGTAGCAACAGTCATAGTTCATTTCCATGGAGGATTAGACAAGGTGACTAAGAATATAGTCCCTTGGTAGAACCCTTACCTATCATGTGTGAGGCCACAGGTTCAATCCTCAGCATGAAAAGAAGAAACAGGAAAGTACTCCTTTGGGGTACGTGCAACCCCACTGCATGGTTCAGCTAAAGGAAAGATCTTTGTGTGAAGAATACAGCATGCCTCCTCCTGCAAAGACAGTTAAGAGTCTCTGTGCATTGAACAAATATTCGATGGTGAGTGGCAGCCTTGAATACGACCCAGGCAGTCAACTTGAATTCCAGTGCTGCCTCTGCTTCCTATCTTAAGAATACAGACTAGCTTCTCTGAGTCCTTTGTACCTTGTCTGACAGTTGTGTCTTCTGGGCTCTTTAAAATTAAGTCATATTGGGCCGGGTGGTGGTAGCACACACCTTTAATCCCAGCACTCGGGAGGCAGAGGCAGGAGGATCTTTGTGAGTTCGAGACCAGCCTGGTCTACAAGAGCTAATTCCAGGACTGGCTCCAAAGCTGCAGAGAAACCCTGTCTCGAAAAACAAAAAAACAAAACAAAAAAAAGGTCATATTGGTACAACACCTGGCTTGGTGCCTGGAACACAACAGTCCCTTAAAATGTACTATCATTTTCATAGTTACTTTGACTTCAGAGTGGTCTTCCTGTAACCACTACTTCAATAGAGATCCTGAAAACTTAGCCTAATTCCTCTTTCACGTGAGGACATTCCTGACATGCTATATTCACTTGCTTTGATTTTCTTTGGGGTGGTGTTCTCAGATGTTCTTGTTGGCCACCTGGGTCAAGTCCTGAGCTGTCTTCACCCTGATCCCCGTGGTCTCAGCCTATAAGGCTCCTCCTAGATCCACTAATGATCAAACCTACCAGCTGGGTTTGTCTAGGATTGTCATACTGCTGCCACAAGCTTCAAGTGTAGATGTTTACTGATTGTCTTGTCTCTCTTTGATGATTGCTTTGACATGGCGATTGTTCAAATGAAAGTTCTGTGTAGTTTTCAGGCTTGCAAGAGCATGTGTTTAGAGGAGTTAACTTCAACAGGAACATGAGAAACCAATTTCCTGTTGTCCTGCGATTATGCATCAAGTCTGCTTCCTTCCCCACCTTCTCCAGATTCACACAACACATATAGAAAATTGAATGGTGATGTGGACAATAAGTGGGATTTAGCAGTTCCCAGCCTGGCTGGGAAATTTAGCTGTCAATCATTTATTGGACCTAGATATTCTATGATGTGCAGTCCACAACTCCCTGGTCTTTACCCACTCAGGCCATGCTTATGTTTGCTCCTTCATCTGTTCATTCAGCATTATGCATTCAGCATTAGTTCTCTTGAGAAACCGAATTGATAGAATAAAGATATAGTTTAAAGGATTTAGTAGATTGGATTACACAATACGAGCTGGATACTCTAACAGCGACTGTCTTCATGCGACAGTGGCTGAGAACTTGGATGGTGCTCAGTCCATGAGTCTGAATGTCTCAGCAGTACTGGAAGCCTAGAAGATTCCTGGAGAGTCACTGGTCTTCAGTCTTCATTAGAAGCCGTTAGAGCTGGGTTCTGATGTCAGTGAAGGAATACAGCGGCAGCAGCAATGATGCTGATGGATTCATAAATAAGATGAACTTGCCAGCAAGATGCAAAGTCAAGCAGACAGAAAGATAAAAGATTTTCTCTCTGACTATCAAGCGTCTGGCTGCCAAGGCAAGGTGCTGCCCACAGTCAGGGCGGCTCTTTCCACTTTAGTTAACCTGATCAAGAACAGCATCACCAGTGTGCCCAGCAGTTCGCCTATTACCTGATTCCAGATCTAATCAAGTTCACAGCCAAAATTAGCCATTACAAGCACTTATCCACTTTGTGCCAGTTCATGCCGGGCACACACTTCTATGATCTCATCTTCTCCAGTGACAACAAGGCAGGTGCTTAACTATCTTCATTGTCATACGTGACTGAGTATCCATAACTGAAATTTCTTATCTGCTTTTCCATGAGCGTAGTTGAAAACAAAAACCATGGTTATGACTTCCAAATCAGGGTCCCGAGATCTCCCACTGCTTTTTATCATCCTGTGAAAGACTGCCTATTCTATAGTAACTCCCCACTGTATCTACATTTGAAGATGGGGAAGTGGACGAGGTAGGTGGTTAGCAGCCTGCCCTGCAGACTGAGGTGGTTGGGTCTCAGCCCAGAGTCCGGCTCATTGCATAAACCTAAAGCTTGCCCTTTGCCTTCCCTGCCCCAGGCCCTGCCACATATCCTAGGATATACTCATCTTTGCACCTGAGCTTTCCGAAGCGACCGCTGTGTTAAAGACATCACATGAGGAGAGCAGCGGTGCATCTTCATGGCCTCCAGGCTGTGCACAGTTGCCACTCTGCTCCCGAGTTTCCTGGTTACCAAGAAGTTCCAGGTTCCTTATAGAAATTGCCTCTTCCCGAGGTGTCCATGGAAGACGGTGTGAGCATCTGTTCACGGTGCTGCTCTGATATAGACCATCCAGAGTCCATTTATAGCTGGCCCCCCATGTACAGATGCCTCGGCGGCACGTGTGAGGCTCTGACTGAAGCTTCATGTGCACCTCAGAAACATGAAGACAGGAAGAACAACACTTAGTCAGCCATCCATCACCAAAATGTGTGCCTTGGGGACCTGAGCCAAGCACCATAAAGAACTCTAGGTCTCAACTCTCAGTGACATGAATTTAATGACATCAGACATAAGGTTGCTGATATGACTCCACAGACTCACACAGGAGAGAAAACAAATGGGCCTATCAGGAAGAGCATTGACCTTGAAGTGGGGAGACTGGGTTTCCAGGTCTGCTGGATGCTAATCAGAGTTTTTTAGTCTGGACTCAGGTGTGGGGGTGTCCTCAATGCCCATTTTGTGCCCCTCAGGCTCCTGATCCCAAGTATGGTTTCCTTCTTTCAGCATGGGTTTTAGTCCACACTTTAAATAATTAAGTTCTTTTATCTGACCCCAGAATCTTCCTCTGGACTGCTCTTTCTGAGCTGCCAATTACCCCTTCTCTGGCTCTGGCCTTACTTAGAGAGTGCTGGAAAAAAAATGGAGAGATGGTTTAAAACCCCGAGGTCACATGGAAATCCCCACTGACTAACATTAAACCACATCTTCTCGGGTTGGCTTTGTGGTCCAGTCTCATGAGTATGATACACACTGGTCACATTTCCCTCATGGACTTATGGGTAAAAAGAAATACCTCTGTGTTTCCTCTAAGTTAATTGCGAATGCCGGCTTTTAGCGTGATTCATTGGGAAGAGATGAATCAGGAAGCTGAGGGAACAAGATGGAAAGAGAAGACAGCAGGCAAGGAGAGAACTTCATCCAAAGCTCCAGCTTCCCTGGACACTCGGAGAGCAAATGTTCCCGAACTCATGATGGCTTATCTTCACGGGTTTTTAAACTTTAAGGGCGTGGCCAACACGAGTTGCTAACTGTCTAGGTGATAAAGAAGGCACAGCAGTTTAGGTAGGAAGAACTTTCAAGTTACAAAAACACTCTGTGGATTGCTCACCAGAATTTGACTTATTTATTTATTGTGTGTGCACACATGAATGATTCAGGATGGGTATGCACATGCCACAGTTGTGGAGCTGCTCCTCTCTCCTTATGTGGATTCTGGGGATTAGACTCAGGTCATTGGCTGGACCTGCCAAGTTCTTCTTTTATCTTTGAGCCATCTCACCAGCTCCACAGAACTTGACTTTTTAAGCGTGGAGCGGTAGGCTGGCGAGTTTTGTCAGCTTGACACAAACTAAGAGAGTCTGGGAAGAGGGACTGCCTTTTCTTAGTTCATGGCTGATGTCATAGGGCCTAGTCCACTGTGAGTGGTGCCTCCCTTGGACATGTGGTGGTTCCGGGGAGTATAAGAAAGCAGGTTGAGTAAGCCGTGGAGAGTAAGCGAGTAGGCCGGATTTCTCCATGGTCCCTGCTTCAATTCCTACCTCCATGTTCCTGCCTTGAGCTCCTGCTCAGACTTCTCTTGATGACAGACTACGATGTGGGAGAGTAATACAAATAAGCCTTTTCCTCCATAAGCTGCTTTTGGTCAGTGTTTTGTCCACAGAAAACAAAGTAGGGCAAATTGTAGTAATGAGGGGCTCGGGCTGCGTTCCCGGCACCAGGCCCCTTGTGCCATCCGGCTCCCGGTGTGTACCCAAAATAATTACACGGAAACTGTATTCATTTAAATACTGCCTGGCCCATTATCTCCAGCCCCTTATTGGCTAACTCTCACATATTATTTTAGCCCATCTCCATTAATGTGTATCGCCACTTGAGTGGTGGCTTACCGGCATGGTTCTAACCAGTGTCCATCTTGTGCTGGAGAAGCATGGCGTCTGCCCCACTGCCTTCTCTCTCACAGCATTCCCTTCTATCTACTCCGCCCACCTAAGGGCTGTCCTACCAAAAGGCCAAGGCAGTTTTCTTTATTTAACCAATGAGGGCAATATACAAACAGAAGACCCTCCTACACCAGCAAATAGAATCTCTAATGGTTTTGTTCACCAACCAGAAATGAGAAACCCCACAAAAGAGTGCAATTTTCTTCTCTTTTTTTTTAAAAAATATTTTTATGGTTTAATTAACTTTACTTCATGTGCATTGGTGTGAAGGTGTCAGATCCCCTGGAACTAGATCTTCAGACAGTTGTGAGCTGCCATGTGGGTGCTGGGACTTGAACCTGGGTACTCTGGAAGAGCAATTAGTGCTCTTAACCACTGAGCCATCTCTCCAGCCCCGAGTGCAATTTTCTAACAGTGGATCTCAACTGGAGGCAACTTTGCTTGTCGTCACGACCTTCTGGAGATATTTGACAATATTTAGAGATATTTTTGGTTGTTGTAAATGGAGGGAAGGAATATACTGCTAACATTTGATAGTAAAGATGCAAAAACTTCGGAACTACAATCCAACAGTCTTTTGAAGGATAGCTAGCAAGATATGGAGTTATTTTAGTTACTGTTGCATTACTGTGAAGAGACACCATGACCAAGACATCTTAGAGAAGAAAGACTTTATTGGAGGCTTGCAGTTTCAGAGGGGGAGTCCATGCCCATTATGGCGGGGAGCATGGCAGCAGGCAGGCAGGCAGGCATGGTGCTGGAGCTGAGAGCTTAGAGCTGATCCAAAAACAGGAGGCAGAGAGAGAAAGAGAGAGAGAGAGAGAGAGAGAGAGAGAGAGAGAGAACTAATTGAGAATGATAAGGGCTTTTGAAATCTCAAAGCACACCCTCAGTGACACACCTCCTTCAACAAGGCCACGCCTCCCAATCCTTCCCAAAGAGCTCCATTAGCTAGGGACCAAGCACCCAAACATATGAGCCTATGGGAGTCATTCTCATTCAAGCCACCACACAAGTCATGGTGAAAATGTGGGCTTAAAAGTCTGCCTCATGGCTTTGAATGTAGCCTGTGCCCCTGCAAGGATAGGTGTGATGATGATGCTTCAGTAGCCCGTAACCAATCCTGAATACACAGCAACAGAGACAGTGGAGGTCCTGCCTCAGATTCAGGCTGAAGCATCCTTCAGCAGAGAATTCCCAGCCTTGGTGTCAGCAGTGGTCAAGCAGAGGAATTTGCATATAAACTGTTTGATTTTGGTGTGGATTTCGCAATGGTTCTCTGTACCTATGCCTCTTTCCAATAGTTTGGCCTTCGAAATACTTTTGAGCATAACTAAGAGCGAGATGCTGTCTCGGGTGCTCTGGCATCCACTCTTGGGTTTTGATGTGGGATTTCCTCTGCCTGAGTTTTCGGAGTTCTGACATTAATTTCTGGGCTAGGTGATGACTAGGCCAGTCACACAGTAAAAGAGGAGACTCTGGGTTCTGCAGTGGCTCAAAAGTCTTAAAAGTCTTAGTAGTTTTGGTTTTGAATTTGTGCTCCATAGTGAGGACAAATGGGACAGTGAAATCCGCACGAGGCTTGCAGCCCGAACTCATGTGCAGCCCTGACTTCTGCCACCTCTACACCGGGCTCGGAGTTCCTGACTCTCCACTCTCTACCTCGACACTGGGCCCACTGCTGCCCCTTGCTCCTGTCAGAGGCCTAGAGCAAGTACAAGCCAGGTGATGGTGGCACACGCCTTTAATCCCAGCACTTGGGAGGCAGACGCAGGTGGATCTCTGTGAGTTGGAGATCAGCCTGGTCTACGAAACAAGTTCAAGGGCATCTTGGGCTACACAGAGAAACCTTGTCTCAAAAAAGCCGAAGAAGAAGGAGGAGAAGGAGAGAGAAGGAGGGAGGAAGGGAGGGAGGGAGGGAAGGAAGGAAAGAAGGAAGGAAGGAAGGAAGGAGAGCCATAAGAGGAACAGGTCTCAGGACCTGAAGAGGTTAGGAGCTGTGCTCCAAGAAGTATTTCCATGCCTGCAGCAGAACATTAAATACCCCAAACAAACAAACAAACAAAACAACACAGAGAGACAGAGACATTGAGAGAGTGTGTGTTGGGAATATTATTTAAGGTGTGTTATTTTTGTTTATGTTGCATTTGTTTAACTCTGTGAAGCTGTGATTCTTTGCCTGTCTAAAACACCTGATGTATATCTAATAAAGAGCTGAATGGCCAATAGTGAGGCAGGAGGGAGGAATAGGCGGGGCAGGCAATGAGAGGAGAAATCTGGGATCTGAGGATCTGGGAACGAGAGAGGAAAGAGGAGGACTTCAGGGGCCAGTCACCCAGCTTCACATCCAGACATGGAGTAAGAAGGAAAGAAAAAGTATACAGGAATAGGGAAAGATTAAAGCCCCAAGGCCAAAGATAGGTGGGATAATTTAAGAAATGCTGGCAAGAAAAAAAAAAAAGAAAAACCAAGCTAAGGCCGGTCATTCATAACTAAGAAATAAGCCTCTGTGTATGACTTATTTGGGATCTTGGTGTTGCCCCCCAAAAAGTAAAAAACAACTATGAGAGAGAGAGAGAGAGAGAGAGAGAGAGAGAGAGAGAGAGAGAGAGAGCCGCAGCATTTATGTGAAGGTCAGAGGACAACTCTCGGAAATTGGTTCTCTCCTTCCACCTTGCTTGAGGCAAGGGGCTCTCCTGTTTCTGTTTCTCCACTGCATATGCCAAGCTAGCTGCTCCTGATGATTTGAAAGAAAAATGTTCCCTATCTATTTGAATAATAGGTCCCCCGTTGGTGCTGCTGGGGGGCCTTGTGGAACCTTTAGGAAGTATAGGCTTACGGGGAAAGTGTGTCCCTGGGGAGGGGAGGGCTCTGAGAGTGTAGAGCCTTACTCCACTTCTAGTTCTCTCTCTGCTTCCTATGATTGGTTGAGACATGATCTCCTCGCTTCCCACTGCCGTGCCTACCCTATCATGATGGACTCTTATCGCTCTAGAACCTTTAGGCCAAGATAAACTCTTCCTTCTGTGAGTCATTTTTGGTTTTGATGTTTCATCACAGCAAAAGAAGACTAAGGCACTGGGCTGCAAGTTTTGGGGTGATTCTTCTCTCTCTGCCTCCCGTCTTCCCACAGGAGCATCAACCCCCATCTCCCATGGGAGCACCAGTCCCCCCATCTCCCTACGGGAGCACCAGCTCCCCCATCTCCCTATGGGAGCACCAGCCCCTCCATCTCCCCAGGGGAGCACCAGAATTGCACACATGTGTCTCTGCATTTGTCTTTTTCTTGCTTGAGTTCTGGCGACCAGGTTGTTTACATGGTGTGGAAAGGTCTTTTACCCAGTGAGCCATCTCACCAGCCTCTATATTTAAACTTTCCTACCAAAAGGTTCTGGTGCCCTTCTGCAGCAGGGAAACACCAAACTCTCTTGGCAATGCTTCAGACCAGACCACACACAATCTTACACATTGCTCGAGACCTTTGGATATTTGTGTTTCCCCAAGATTCACATGGTAAAGTCCCAGTTCCCACTGTAGGGATGTGAGGAAGAGAGGCCTTCGAGGGCTAAGTGGTTATAAGAGGGCTCGTGAAGGAGCTAGTGTCTTCTATGGTGTGACTATACAATGTCCGCTGTCAGCACGCGTGTCAGAACCGTCAGCCACGGGCAGGTGGGAGCTGTTTTAGGAGGGAGACGAGGCCTTAGGGCAGTCGGGCCTTGCTGGAGGAAGTGGGTCACTGAGGGTGGGCCCCATGGGTTACAGCCCAGCTCTGGGGTCTGCTGAGATGTGAGCGAGCTGCCGCACAGCCCTGCCGCCAGAGTTGCCCACCGCCCCACCTTCCTGCCATGGTGGGTGTGTTCCTTCCATATGTAAGCCAAAATAAACCCTCCTCTTTTAAATTTCTTTGTTTAAAAAAAAAATTAAGGTGTGTGTGTGTGTGTGTGTGTGTGTGTGTGTGTGTGTGTGTGTAGGTAGATACCCATAGAGGCCAGATGAGAGCAAGAGGGCATCAGATCCCCTGAAACTGAAGTTACATGTTGTAAACTAGGCCTCTGAAAGACCAGTAAGCACCCTTAACCACAAAGCCATCTCTCCATCCCCTTAGACTGCTTTTTGCTATGATAATGATTAAAATCACTTCTGCAGTGCTATAATCAATCAAACAAACAAATAAACAACCCTCCAGAAAGCTACTCCCCTGGGCCATGTGAGGATAGAGCGAGGCCTATCTGTGAGCCAGGAAGGTATGTGTCCTCATCTCCTAAGACCTAAGAATCTTAGATTCCCAGCCTCCAGAGCTGGGAACAGTACACGTTTGCCTTTTAGCCTTGGTCCTCCTGACAGCAGCCCACGTGGATTGAATTACGTGTCCCGGAGTAACTTAATTCCAATATTATTAAAGAGGAATGAAGTGCTCCTGCCGTACCAGTAGCTTGGCCACACTTTCATGCGGATGTGTGAGCAGCCATCTAAGACTCCTGGACTCTGGCTGTCCTCTTAGTGTTTCTGGCATGTCTGAATCAAGCCTTATGTGTCTGGACAGGACTTTCTGGCAAGGCTTACAGTAAAAGGCCAAAAGACGAACAGCAGGGACATCTCCAAACTGGGAGGGGCCACTGTGGTTGTGCCTATCTGCTAATTATGTTTGTGCACGGGAGAATGTAATCTTGTAGTTGCTTTCCTTAGAACATTCCTCCCAAATAGTAAGGCTGTGGGGGGAGAGAGAGAGAGAGTGGTCACCTTCCTGTGGTCACTGGAGGCCATTAGTGTTTACCAAAGTCCCCGATGAGGGGTGAATTGCTGGTCTGGCTTTGCTCGTGACTCACTGGCACGTAGTAACACAGCTCTGTTTTCTGTCTTGAGCTGCTGGGGCTAGTGAGGACTTTGGAAGTTTATGACTGGCCACATGAGCAGTGACTAGAAGAGAGGCTACCACAGCTCTGCGCTAACTGGATCTAGAGTGTGAGCTCTCACCTCTGACAAATCAGCCCCGCCAGATTCCCAGACTCCTGTGTGGGCCACTGTCAGTGACTAACGGAAGGCTAAGGGACAGTCCCTGTGCCTCAGATTGCTCAAGGCCCCCAAACCAAGAATATGGTAGGGACTGAACCCCAGTCTATTCTGGGCCCCGGGACTCAGACTTCATTGGAGGAATGGGTATTCTTATCTGCCCCCTGACAGGGGGGTACCTTTTAAAACTCACGAAGATGCCTCCAACAGACAAGCAGCTATAAGAATACATAGTGTTTGGTTCTGTCTTTTTGTTTTCCTCTCCACTGTTCATCAATCCTTGGCAGCCCAGGACGCTCCTACAAAGTATTGTTAGGCCTGGTTAACAACACAGAATTTTTGGCCCATCTTGTTTGCCATACTCAGACGCTCTGAGACACGCGGCCTGATCATCCGCTTCTTGACAAGCACTTGGGTACGTCCTATCCACTGACACGCCAGCAAGTCATTTCGGTGTTCCCTGATGGCCGCTCAGTTCCAGCTCTGGACCTGTTACTGGGTTTCAGACCAGCTCTTGGCTTCTGGATGGAACCCCAGTGTGCCCTGCTCCCTCCATACTTGCTGAGTGCTGGGCTTTGCCAGTGTCGGGTCTCCCCCAGCTCTGAATGCAGCTGGCACCTCAGCTGCTCGGTAGCAGGCACCTGGGCTAGGGCCTCTTGTTCTGGGGTGACACTGGCCTGCCACACCTTGCACACTTCAGGCGTCCCCTGACCGCTCTGTATACTTGATATAGTAGTCTGTGGAGCCTGAGGACCCTTTGGAACGTCACGTCTAAATTCCTCGGGGCCCCCACTGAGGACCAGATCAGGGGAATGCTCAGTCTCAACAGTATCTGTCTCTATGACACCCTAAGAGCCTGTCTTAGTCCCCAGCAAGGAGACATCAGACTCAGGGCGGGGATCACCAGCACGGCTTGGACCTTTCTTTCCTCTTCAGCTGTGCCTCACCCATGTCTGTGGTGGGAGAAGCAGGGCTGTGCAGGGTTCCTGGTTTGTAGGTTTCAGGAAGCAAGGGAAAGGCTCAGCTCTCATGTGTGAGTCATTCTGACTGCATGTTCCAGCTGGAAGCATCTCTTCAAGCTAAGGAAACTGACAACCAAAGGTTGGATGTTCATCTTGTAGTGCTCAGCATGCCATTTGGTAGTTCCTCAGAAGCTTAGGGTGCAGCAGCTTCTCCCTAGAGGAAATGAATTAATCACGGTGACACCGCATCATTACGGTCCCAGCACGGACTCTTACCCTTGCGTATATTGCATCTCACCTGATCCTCTCAGAATACTAAGGGCTGCTAGCTACCACTTTATGACTCTGCATACTGACATGTGTGTGAGACCCTGTGTGTGTCTGTACATTTGGGTTCATGTTTGTGTAGGTGCACATGTGTGCACATGCGTGTGGAAACTAGAGGTGTCACCCTTCGTGTTTCTTCAAGGCAGGGTCTCTTGCTGGCCTGGACTTCACTGTGTAGGCTGGATAGCCAGTGAGTTCCAAGAAGCTATTTCTACTTCCTCAGCACCGGGATTACAGATGCATTCCGCCAGGCTCTGTTTTTTAAATGTGGTTCCTGTCCCATTTTAAGGTGCTAGCTCAGGACGTACAGAGCACACTACCCCAGTTTTAGTGGCCTGTTCTTAAGTACTGACTTTCCTATCAAGAATAACTAGAAAAGCTAGACCACAAATTAAATAACTAGATTAACTAGCTAACTAAAAACAAGGCCAGCTCTCTTAAGGGATTAGAGAAAAACTAAGGTAACCAGGACTTATGAGGCAAACAGGAAACAAAAGGGAAAAACAGAGACATGAACCTGATATTTTATATCGCATTTCCCTTAAGGCCCTTGCCACTTATCAGAAAGCGTCTGAAAAGTCCACAGGAAGGTGGTTCCCGAAAGTCTAAGAATCTAAGTGAAAGTTCTGACAGTCCTCATGTACTGGGGGATTCAAGTTCTGCTTAAAAGGGAAGGTCCTGGCTTTTAGAGCAGACTTTCAGTGAGGCCAGTGAACATCAGTGCATGAGGAGCAAGGGCAACTGGTCAGACAGCTGGTCTTCCAGAAACACATTGCTTCCAGTCCCTTCCGTCTCAGTGCTAGGAAACTAACAGAGAGAAGGAAATCCTCCCTAGAGACATCGTACCATAGAGATCCCCACAACTTTTAAAGGAAATGGCAGACTTTAATGATAAAACATTAGCAGACGTTCCAAAGGAAGAGAAAGCAAAGGTCAGAAGAGTCAGATTCTAGGAACAGAGCCACCAGCAATCTGGACTCTGAGGTTAACAAACATAGTCTTCTAAATAACTGAGTCAGCCCGCAAGAGAGTGATGGCCCAGGGAAGAATTTTACAGAGAGCTGACTCCATAGAGAGAAAAACAAAATAAATAGAAAATTTCTAACCGAAAAGCTAGTAACTGAACCAAGAACTTCATGTGCGGGTTTAATTGCAGATGTGATGTCAGACCGTTGGTAACTTTGAAGGAGAACACTAGTAAACATTCAGCCTTAGAGGAGAGACAGACGAGGATGGGAAAGAAGTACCAGGAGGCACAGAGCATGGCCGTGTGTCTTCGTGGGAGCCCTAGGAGTATGTTTGCTGACTCAGTACATGTGTGTCTGAGGCTTTTCTGGGTAATGTCAAGGTCAAGCTCTTTGCACGGCGGTTTATTGAAAGCTTCAAAAGTCCTAAATTTAAATAAATGTTGAGTCTTTGTATGGAAGTAATGCAAGCCAGGGAATAATGACGCTGCATGTTTAATGATAAATTGTTTAAAATGAGTGACATTTTAAAGAAAAGTCAACCCACAAATCGACCCTAGGTTGGATAAACACACTATATTTGCACAGTGAACTGTGTTATAAGAAATCAAAAGAATTGGGTCCATAGGTATTAATATGAATGAATCTCACAAAATTAAAGAAGCCAGATAAAAAGGTGTGTGCCGTGTGATTCCACTTCAACTTCAAATTTTGGCAAACCTACCAAATTGTAATGATAGTAGAATATTAGCTGTTTCTTGGGTTGGGGTTTGGGAAGGAGACTTCCGGGGTGTTAGTAAGATTCTAACTCTTGATTTATATGGAGGTTACTTGAATCTATCAATTTGGTAAAAATGGATCAAGCTGTGTGCAAAGGACCTATACATTTTGCTACATTTGTTCCACCTGCCATTAAAATATTTCCTTTTGAAAACAGATTATGAGACTGCTGAGACAGCTCATCAGGTAAAGCCACTTTGCCGCCAAGCCTGATGGCCTGAGATCGATCCTCAGGACCCGTGCCGTGGAAAGAGAGAACCAACTCTAGCAAACTGTCTTCTGGTCGCCACGGGTGTACTGTGTCCTGCAAATAAATGAATGGATGCAATGAAAGGTAAGTGCCGAAAAGCAGAAGTGATGGGAATTCCTCACAGGGTACCCAGCAGAAATAAGTAGCATTGGGGAAAATTATGAGTAGCTTGACGCTGCTAGAGCATAGAGATTGGGTGGGTTACAGAAGCGCTGAGGCTGAAGATGTAGGAAAAGCGATAGGATGGGCTGTGCGTGTATCACAGTAGGGCTTCACCTGTCTTTCGAGGGCAGCAGAGGAACACCAAATGTCTAAGTAGGAGGTGACATAATAGCATTTAATTTTTAAAGACTCCCTACATCAAATGGTGAAGGGGGTTAAAACAACAATAGTAAAAATAACAACAGCAACAAACAACAGCAGCACCAACAATAGCAGCACCAACAGTAACAACAGCAACAACAGCAGCAACAGTAACAGCAGCAACAGCAGCAGCAACAGTAACAGCAGCAACAACAACAGCAGCACCACCAACAGCAGCAGCAACAATAATAGAGCAGCAACAACAGTAGCAACAGCAACAACAGCAGCAGCAACAACAACAGCAGCAGCAACAACAGCAGCAGCAACAACAACAACTAAACAGGTATAGGAAGATTAGATTGGAGGGTTAGGGGTGGGGAGATAGCTGTCAGTAAGGTGCTAGATCCCTGGGTTGCTGGACAGACCATCTAGCTTATTTTGTGAGTTTCAGGCCAATGATGAACCCTGTCCAAAAAATAAACAAAGCGGATGGCACCTGAAAAAAAAAAACAAAGCTGACGGCACCTGTAGCATGACATCTGAGACTGCCCTCTGACCTCCACACGCAGGCACACCTAGGGATACATACATCCCATGTACATATGCACTGCACACATACAAAGATGCAAACCCTCAACCCTCCAACCCACCCGACGTGAACACATGAAAAGATTAGATTGGATGCTCTTCCAAAAACCCAGAGTTGTTATTTTATTTTATTTATTTATTTTTTTTTTTGTAATCCCGGAATCAGGGCAGCAACTAGGGGGCGAGGAGGGAGGTGTAAGAGGCTAAGACTTAAAAAATATGTAGGCTTAGAACATAATACTGGTAGAACTTGATTGGTAGTGAGAAGTGAGGATGATTCCTATATCTTTAGCACGGGACCTGCTTGAGCACTGGTTCTTCTACCCAGTGGGGCAGAAAAAATTCCAGAGTTCAGGGAAGGGACAAAGACACGTTCAAGTTAGACAGCTTGGACAGGCTCACTAGATAAGGTAGTGCCCAAGTCAAGCGTTGTTCTTAGGGTGCTATTTTGGGTCTCCTGTTTGCCTGGGATGGATGGCCACTTTAAATGGCAGGTCTCTGATGTTCTCCACAATGACTGGTTTTCTTGCTTTTTCTGGGCACAGCACACATTCAAGACACAAAGCCACGGTTGTCAGCGACAGACCCAGTGGCTGCGCTGCCCTGGGGTCTGAGGCGCTTCGCCACGCTGTCCTCTGCTGCTCCACACAAAGGCCGTCTTATATACGCTATCTATTTCCGTCGTTTTTATGAGTGCCGTGGAATATTTTCAAGCTATCCATTTTTAAGCATTATCGCTTGGCAGTTCAGAAAATAGATCCATTGCGAGCACGGGGCGGCGCGGGGAGGAGGGGTGGGTTCTGAAAAGGGGTTTAAAAATAGCTCAGGGCGCTAGACAGCTGCAGCTATGGGAACCGGAGCCCTTTGCTTGCACCTCTGCTCGGTTCCATTTCAGCCTTGCAGCTGGACACCCGTTCTTCCTTGTCGGGAACAGATGCTAAGGGAAGAAGGCAGGAGCAGAGCCCCTCTCGACTTGGGGGTCACCCTCGGCACTCCGCCTCCTGAGAGGTACCATGGTGAGAGGGCACCTTGCAATCTTGGGCTTGAAAAAGCATTTCCAATACATCTTTATCTTTGGAAATGAAAAGAATAAGCCTGTTGGCATTGTCATGCAAATTTGAGGACACAGATTGGATAAGGCCCCGTGGCTGGTAAGGATGGCAGAACACACATTGACAGAAAACAATGATTTCCGTGGGTTGCTGCAAAGAGCCTGTGACAATTCCATGAAGTGGTTATTTTTGCCAGTGCTATCTTACAAGTGTCAAAACTGAGGGTGGGAATGGAGGAGGCTGGGCCAGACTCCATAGCCTCCGCTCTTAGACAATGCAGGATCTCACACACACTGCTTTGTAACTGGGGTGTGTGTGCTTTTGATGCCTCTCAGAAGGGTTGTAATGCATTCAAAAGCAGAAACACACAGGCACAGACAAGTAGCTCTCTCTAAGCCTAGTTCATCATCCATGATACCTACTTAATAAATGTTTGCTAAATATATGAATGACAATGGGTTTGTCTTTCTTTCTTTCATTCTTTTTAATTGGTTTCTCTGTGTGGCTTTGGAGCCTGTCCTGGAACCCACTCTGTAGACCAGGCTGGCCTCAAACTCACAGAGATCCGCCTGCCTCTGCCTCCCGAGTTCTGGGATTAAAGGCATGCACCATCATCATCCAGCTTGAACGGCAACGTTTTAAATGAGTGAAAGAAGACCCAGAGCCTCCATGCGCTCCTCGCTTTACCTATAAAACAGATGCTGTCCTATCTTTTGGCAGGCTTTTCAAAACTTTCTGTGAAGATCAAAAAAGATGGGATAAGACTTGTCGTAGCTAACTACTTCAGGCTTTATTTAACAGTTCATTCAACCAGTAGTTACCAGACACTTCCTGCATGGTGTGTACTATTCTAGATGTTGGAAATACATTGGTGACTCAAGAAAAAGAACTCCCTGCCTTTATTCTAGTAAGGGGAAATGGGATATGAACAGGAGACATAAAAATCATGTTCGAAGGGGGTTGGAAAAATGGCTTAGCAGCAAAGAACACTGATTGCTCTTCATGTAATGTCATGTAATGCACGTTGTATGCACTTTTAGGTTTTTAAAAAAGCACTATTATATCTGTGATTTGCCCTCATTTGTGGAAGCCAAATCAGTAACAAAAAGTTGTATCCATTTATTATTTTCAGCATAGAGTACTGTTTATATATATATATCTTAACTTTTAAAAAAGCTTTATTTTTATGCTGGACAATGATGGACACTTTTAATCCCAACACTCGGGAGGCAAAGGCAAGCAAATCTCTGTAAGTTCAAAGCCAGCCTGGCCTACAGAGTGAGTTCTAGGACAGCCAGGGCTACACAGAGAAACCCTGTCTCAAAAAACAGAAACAAAACAAACAAAAAAGACTTATTTTTATAAGCTGGGTCATGGTGGTGCATGCCTTTAACCCTAGAACTCAGGAGGCAGAGGCAGGTGTATTTTTGAGTTCAAGGCGAGCCTGGTCTACAGAGCAAGTTTCAGGACAACCAGAGCTGCATAGAGAAACCCTGTCTCAAAACAACAACAACAACAAAACCCCCCAAAATTTATTTTATTATGTGTATGGTATTTTGTCTGCATGTATGTCTGTGCACCACTTGCATGCCTGGTGCCCACGGAAACCAGAAAAGGGTACAGATACCCTGGAACTGGAATTACAGATGGTTGTGGGCCACTGTGTTGATGCTGGGAACCTAACCCAGGTTCTCTTGAAGAGCAGCCAGGTTAATGGTTAAGCCATCTCTCCAGACTCTCTGTTTACTTTGTTATATATATTTGTAAATGCATATAAATTATTTAATTTTCTTTGGAGTGATTATAAATGGCATTTCCTCTTAATTTCAGTTTCCCCATGTACATTATTAGAATGACAGAGAAATCAGTTATTTTATGTTATGTAGTCTGGAAATTTACTTAGGTTACTTCTTGTTCTAGAGTGTTTTGTTCTTGATTATGCCTTATGGATTCTTTGATATTGTCTGCACAGATAAACAAGTCCTATGCAGCTAGAAGCAGTCCTGTTTCTCTCTTCTACTACATATGTCTGCTTTTCCTCCTGGTACTAAGTTGAATAAGATGTTGAAATCATACCTTTCTGTCTTACTCCCAAATATCAGAGACAAAGTGTTCAGTCTGTCACCATTAACTATGACATTTGATGTGTGTATGTGTAAGTACTTTTTACGAAGTTGAAATATTTCCCTCTATTTCTAGTTTGGAGGTTATTGTTGTTGCTTTTTTTTTCAAGTGGGAAGACCCACCACTACTTCTTCTTCTTCTTCTTCTTCTTCTTCTTCTTCTTCTTCTTCTTCTTCTTCTTCTTCTTCTTCTTCTTCTTCTTCTTCTTCTTCTTCTTCTTCTTCTTCTTCTTTGTGTACTGGTGTTTTACCTGCATGAGATGTCGGGTACCCTGGCACTGGAGTAACAGACAGTTGTAAGCTGCCATGTGGGTGTTGGAAATTGAA
>PVIU01023342.1:0-27598 GCA_004026605.1 Ondatra zibethicus
ATCTGAGCTCATGGAAGCTCACAGTCTTCTGGACCTACATGGGACCAATCTAAGCTCTCTGCAGGTGTTGTGACAATTGTGCAGCATGGTTTGTTTGTTGGACTCCCAGCAGTGGGATCAGTACCTGTCCCGGGTACTTCAACTGGCTTTTGGGAACCTACTTCCTATGCTAGGTTGTCTCACCCAGCCTTGATGCAAGGGAGGAGCTTGGTAGTTCCTCAACTTGGTGTGCCATGCTTTGTTGAAACCCATGGGAGGCCTGCTCCTTTCTGAGCAGAGATGGAGAAGTGGATGGTGGTGTAGGGAGAAGACAATGGAAGGAAAGGAGAGAGAGGCAACTGTGGTTGGTGTGTAAAATAAGTGAAAAATTTAATTAATAAAAACATTTATGATGCAAACAAGAAAAAAAAGACAGTGGACTTTAGGCTGTACTCTGCAGATCCTGAGACACAGCTGAAATAACTCAAGGGCCTTCCACCCTGCAGGCTTCTGCAGGCATTACTAAATGAATACAATGTCTTGAAATTAAAATGCCAAACTACTATTGAATAATCTCAATGCCATTCCCAACAGATGCACTTCAGCAAATTTTCTTCTAGAATTGTTTTATATGCTGCAACCAGGGTAAGACTCATAAGTAAATCTGATGGGGACTTTTTCATACCAAGTGACACATTTACCCCTGAAGGAATCATCCATGGAAAAGCAGTTCCAATTAAGATTGCTGCCACTCTGCTGCCGAGTTTGATGCTCAGGTCTCTAGAGAAAAGTATTCTGTTGTGGAGAATAAATATAGCTTCAATCAAAATAAAGTTCAGGCTTCCTGTTCAGTCTGCCATGTACGGTGGTATCAAGCTCTACACATGACAAGAACTGTCATTAATATAAACCTGCATATATTTGAGTAAAGCTTACACACACATACATTCATGTGGACTTATAAGAACCAAATGAATATCAGAAAAAAATCCTTCAATACAAAAGAACATGGAAAATAAGGAAGAATTTCCTTTGATAGTCAACTCTTATCTGTGTGAACAGTTTTACATAATTGCCTTTATATATAAGAACATTTTTCATTTGCAAGAATATCACCTTTTTTATTTCTGAAAAGCTTACAAATGGTAAGAGTTACTAAATATTTTTCATGCATATAACATTAAAGTGTACAGAGAAAGGTTAGGATGTGTGTCCCTAAAAACACATTCTTGCCTGAATTAAAAAAAGCCAAGGGCTAGAATCTTGGCTACAGAAGAAAAGAGAAAGTCAATACCAACATTATTTTTCTTCTTTAGAACCTGATACAACTGGTTCATAGCTGACAAAGTTAGCCATATTCACATACAGAGTGGTCTAAAGAAGACTGCAGGTGTCATTACTGTTTGGCAGGGCATTTCTCCTACTCTGGGCTTCTAGAGCTTCTCCATCAGGCTACACGTGATACGGCAGGAAACAGCGAGTTCCCTGGAAATGAAAATAAAACTAACCACCCTATACAAAGTGTCATCGTGACAGTGTCCTTGCAACACATTCAAACCTTCCTGACACCACAGCCAAGGTTCTAAACAGGAATCCTGCTGTCCTGTGTTCTACTTGCTTACATCCTGGCACTAAACTGCTCCTAGAGGTTATCCTAAGGCAGTGAGGAGCTGGCCTACTTTGCAGGCTTCTTTTCTTCATAAGTAGTTTCAGTGTTACCATATAGCTGAAGCTTTTTGTTTGTCTTCCTGGCGCCTGCCTGTCTTAAAGCAATAACCGCCTTTCTGGGTGGCTGAGCATTTTTCTAATTGGGAATGGGAGGCAGTATCCCCCGTCTCTGTCTCAGCTTTCTCATGTCTCTTTTATTCCAGACTTGGCTGAAACATGAGAAAGTGAGCTAGAGGAAGCCAGGAAACAGGAGCCACGTGATTGCACACCGGGGTATGTGAGAGCCATTGCTCTCATGGGCTCATTCTTCTTTCTTCTATGGCAGATCTTCAAACGCTCCCCAAAGAGGTGCTGCTTGTTAGCTCTGTCCCATCACTGACTGACTGCGCTGATGTGGGGCTCCCCTCTGTATGCTGTGATTACCATTAATGAATAAAGAAACTGCTTTGGACCCAGAGCAGGGCAGAACTTAGCAAGGCGGGGAAAATTAAACTGAATGTTGGGAGAAAGAAGGGTGGAGTCACGGAGAAGCCATGCAGTCCGGCCAGAGACAAGTGCTGGAACTTTAGCCGGTAAACCACAGCCTCGTGGCGATACACAGATTAATGAAGATGTGTTAAATTAAGATGTAAGAGTTAGCCAATAAGAAGCTAGAGCTAATGGGCCAGTGATTTAAATAATATGGTTTCTGAGTGATTATTTCGGGGCTGAGCTGCCAAGCAGCCGGGAACCAACAAGCGGCCTTCTCACAACACTGTGCTGCGGTCCCAGCAACTCTCTGTGGCTGTGCAGGGATACAACAAGCGCGGTAACACATCTTGTTCAAGCAATTTGTGAGCAGTGTGCAGACAGCAAAAGAATGTTTTCTATGGAGCGCAAAGACAAGTATAGGCCTGTGAGACGCGTGTTTGCGGTGACATAGAAATAGTGCACCTGTGTTCGAAGGAGCGATTAGCATTAGGGGAAATTTTGGCTTTTCTTCAACACTTCCTGGATAAAATCTGTGGGACGATCTTAAGAAGGCTGTACTTTAGAATTGTGTGTAGGAGGAACACACACACACTGTTGCACTTAGCACTATTCATTCATCACTCCCACTCTGTACTCCAAACTTCTCCAAGACAGCAGTGATTTTTCAGACACTTAAAATACTTGCATTTTATACTATGCTTACTACAACCAGCTAAACATATAATCAACTGTCAGCGTGTGTGCGTGAACATGTGTGTGTGTGCTTGTATGTGTATGTATTTCTCCTAAGCACAGCTCTGAAGTGTGTGTGTATCATATTATATATGATATATACACACACAGAGGTTAATAACCATCACTGAGAGTCCATAATGATGAGTAACAATGAAGAAACAAAGAAGCCATGCTTTCATTTATACTACTCGATAACAGATTACTCTTTGCTCAACACCAATTTCAGCTTCACAGGTGAAAAGGTATCTTTGCACATTTCCCAAATATGCCACAATGCATTGTTTTGCCATCATCTGTATTCCAGTTTGAAGGCAAAATGGATTTATTACAAAATCATTTTTGAGAGAGAGTCTCACTATGTAACCCTGAGTGTCCTGGAATTGGCAATGTGGGCAAAGCTGACCTCAGATTCAAAGATATCCACCTATCTCTGCCTTCTGAGTGCTAGGATTAAAGGTGTGGGCCGCCACAACTGACTACAAAGCCATTTTGATATTTAGGAACCTAAAGTCCCACTGGGTAGTGGTGGTACACACCTTTAGTCCCAAAACCCAGGCGGTGGAGGCATTTGCATCTCTGTGAGTTTGAGGCCAGTCTAGTATAGAAAGCAAGTCTAGGACAGCCAGGACTACATAGAGAAACCCTGCCTCAAAAAAAAAGAAAGAAAGAAAAAGAAAGAAAAAAGAAAAAAGCCATGGTTCTATCTCATTTTCCAGTTTGTAGCAGATTAATGACATGGAACAAGAATGAAAACTCCAACTTCACTGACACGGGAGCCCCCATCCCACGAAACACACACACACACAGCAGGCTAAAGAAATGGAGTTGTTTTCAAACATCTCCAAGTACTTCTGTGTCCCCTTCAACAAGATTACAAGATGCAGCAAACATGACATGTCTCTGTCTTGATGGCATTCAGAAAAGACAACCAAGTTGGAATTAGGAGGAAGTTCCAAGCATCAATAACTAAGTCAAAATACACATAGAAAAGATTTTATTCAGTCTATTGAACCTCCTTGATCTCACTGTCTGTTTTGTTTTGTTTGGGACAGGTTCCTCTCTATTTAGTCCCTGCCATCCTGGAATTTGCTATGTAGACCAAACTGGCCTAGAACTCAGAGTTCCTCCTGCCTCTGCCTAGAGTTAAGGGTTTATGCCACCATGCCCAAGAGATTTTGCTGCCTTTCAAGAGAGATCACCATATTCCTTAAAGTTGTTTTACAAATTAGGTCAAAGAGTATCCAAAAAGTGCCTAACACTGTATTCTGGCTGCTTTATAGTGTCCTATGAGAGAGATGCTCCTTCCTGCCCTGTCAGGACCCAATGTGAACAACCAAGTTGATGGTGTGTTCTTCAGCCTCAGTAACTCTCTGTGAATACTCTCTAGAATGGGTTTCTGGTCTCAAGAAAGAATAAATCTAAGTCCAGGATTGGTCTGAGGTCTTGCTTTCCTTTCCTTTTTAAGGAATGTCTTTGTGTTTGCTATGTGTATTTTCTTCTATTACTGTGACAAATACCATGACTAAAGGCAACTTGGGGAGGAAACGGTTATTTCATCTTACAGTTTACAGCCCATCATGGAGGGAAGTCAGGGTAGGAACTCAAGGAAGGAGCCTGGAGTTAAGAAATGAAGCAGAGACTAAGAAGGAATGCTGCTTACTGATTTTCTTGCTCTCCATGGCTCACCCAACCTGCTTTTTAAATACCACATTTGCACCCTGAATCATCTGCTCAGAGGAGGAACCACCCTAGTGCACTAGGCCCTCCTACATTAATCACTAATGAAGACGGTGCCCTCGTGGAACCATCCGAGGGAGGTCTTTTGTAAATTAAGGTTCACTCTTCCCAAATAACTTTAGTTTGTATCAAGTTGACAAAAATTAACCACTACAATGGTTAATTGTAGACAATTAACTGAGACAAACCTTCCTCACTGGTAAACCATGACCTTTTCCTTCCTGTTGCTCCCCTCAAGATCTCATTTAATATCACAATATAAAACATATCATAACTTTATAAGTCCCACTTTAAAATTTCAGTCTTTTTAAACTCTCTGTCACTTTATAACTCTAAAGTGTCTCAACTATGGGCTCCTGTAAAATAAAAAATAACTTACTTACTTCCAAGAGAGAAAAAATAGGGCACACTAACAATCAGATCAAAGCAAAACCAAATTCCAGTAGTGTAAATTCAATCCTGTAGCTCAGTGCCCTAGATCTTGGATTCATTCAGCATCTTCTGAGTTCCAAAGACCTTGGACAGCTACACTACCCTGGCTCCACCATCTACAGCACACATTGCTTGTCTTATAGGTTCAGGCAGATTCCACTCCCTACCTGCCACTGTCCTTCCACAGTACTGCCATCTCAAATACCTAGGAGTATTCACTACAACTGAGGCTGAACCCTCACCTGGGCCTCTCTTCAGGGACTCTGATTCTGCCACACAGAGCCAAGCCTCAGTTCCTGTCCACGAAGTGTGGGTTATTGACTTTAAATAAGAGACAGAAAATTCAGATTTGACAATGGTGTTAAGAGATAAATGTAGTCAGGAAATGATTTAGAACTAATATATGTTTATTTGTGTAAACCAAAAAGCATAAATATATTATTTACTAACTTCACTACAAAAATGTTTGGCAATTCTGTATAATAACTGCCTGCCTTAACTTTCTACGATATGAAATTTGACTAGAATAACCTTTAATTTACATACACCATCCCCTCTCCTTTGTTCCTTTTACTCAATGCATGCTGCTTTTGCTACTTCTATTTACATTCTAAATGAAAGATTTCTTTTAATTATTCTAAGACATACATCACAAACTCTACTGGATTAAAAAAATCATCTTTTTTTTACATGTATAGTATTTTGTCTGCATGTCTGTCTGAGTACCACTTGTATGCCTGATGCCCATGGAGACCAGAAGAAGGCATTGAATCATTACCTAGGACTAGAGTTAAAGATGGGTGTGAGGTGTCATGTGGGTGCTGAGAATTGAACCTGGGTCCTCTAGAAGAGCACCTAGAGCTCCTAACTGCTGAACCATCTCTTCAATCCCAAATATCATATATTCTAATAATCAATTAAAGAAATTTCAGAGTAAATATAAACATTCTTCAAGACCCAAATAACATATTCTCTGTGAAATGCAGTGCTGATGGCCCCTAGTGATCATGTACCCTTTTGTGTGTGTGCAATAGCTCACAAATCTTCCTGAGGCTTTTATATTGTTGTGTTGGATAGTTTATATTAACCTGACACAAGCTACAGTCATCTGAGAGGAAGGAGCCTTAATTGAGAAATGCCTCTAGAAGATCAGGCTGTAGGGAAGCCTTTAGGGTATTTTATTAATTCGTGTTTGATATGGGACAGCCCAGCACACTGTAGGAGGTTAATCCCCAGGGCTTTTGATCCTGAGTTATATGAGAAAGCAGGATGAGCAAGCTATGGAGAGCAATCCATTAAACAGCACTTGTCCACATCAGCTCCTGGCTCTACGTTCCTGCTCTATTTGTATTCTTGGCCTGACTGCTTTCTATGCTGAACAGTGATATGAAAGAGTTAGGAAAATAAACTCTTTCCTTCCCAAGTTGCTTTCAGTCATGATGTTTCATCACAGCAATCTGCCTAATACAGAAATTGGTACCAGGAGTAGGGTATTGCTATAGCAGACCTGAACATGTAGTTTTAGAAAGACCGTAGATTGACTTTGGAATTTCAGGCTGGAAAAGCTATTGAGTGTTGAGAGCTTAATAAGCTATTCTGTGGGAGCTTGGGAGATAAGAATATTGAGAGAAATGCAGAAAGTGGAGAACTGGCTTGTGAAGTTTCAGAGGGAAGCAAGGATTTTACTGAGCCATTTGTGTGCAGAATCTGTGGTGTATGGCCAGCCGATTCTGGAGAATCAGTTGTAATTGACAAGAGATTAGAACCACTGAAGAAAACCCTTTGTTTTGCTGGGATAATGGATGTTGGTCAGCTGGGCCTGAAGAGTTGGTCGTGATTTTAAGAAGAGACCAGCACTATTGAAGTGCAGTCTTTCTGGAAATATTTCCTTAGATTCAGCACACAGCAGCTCTGTGCAAGAGGTGGCCAGTGTTGTACCTCATGCTGGAAAAAGTTGTATTATAAGAGTCACCTAGGTGGTAATGTTTTTGAAGGCATGAATGGGTCATATTACTTTGTGGCAGGGCTGGAGTCTGTGAAGTGAAAACAGTGAGAACGCATCCCAGTTGCAGCAGGAGACCCAGCATTTTGGAGATGTCAGCACCATGGGAAAACTTGCAAGACCCTCTAGCAGCCACGGAGTGGAACTCGCCTAAGCCTACGGCACAAGCTGTGTGCGCTGTGGTAAGCCCTTTGGAGGAACCTAGGATATTACGAATTCTATAAGTTTGACACTGAGATTTATGTTGTTAGACTTATACCTTTGCTTTGTTCAGATTATGACTGTGCTCTGGTCCTTGCCTCTTGGAGTAAGAAAGTATTTAACTAATTATTGGTTTTACAGAAGTCCACATTTAAAAGACTTGGAATTATTAAAGAAATTTTGAAGTTTTAGAGACCGGATTTTTAGAAAAATTTTATCTTTTAAAAGAAGCTGGATATATTAAATAGTTTGAATTTTTAAAGTGTTTGAATTTGTGTTTGTAAGT
Source organism: Ondatra zibethicus (assembly GCA_004026605.1). NCBI lineage: Eukaryota > Metazoa > Chordata > Mammalia > Rodentia > Cricetidae > Ondatra > Ondatra zibethicus. The sequence goes on from PVIU01023342.1 coordinate 7,512, forward strand.
GCTGTAGGAGTTTTACGTTTGTAATATGTTTTCTATTGTGATACTTATTAATATGAGATCTTGGGGATAAACTAAAAATAGAAATGTTATTGTTAAATAGTGTGTGTAAAGTTGACAACAGGTTAATTGTGTTGGCTAATTTCATGTCAACTTGAGACAAGTTACAATCATCTAAGAGAGGGGAACCACAATTAAGAAAATGAATACATAAGATCAGGCTGTAGGCAAGCATGCAGGGCATTTTCTTAGCGATAGATAGGTGAGAATTGCTGCCCATTGTGGGAAGTTCTACTCCTGGGCTGGCCCTGAGTTCTAAGAAAGCAGACTGAGTAATCCATGGATAATTTGTCAGTAAGCAGCATTATTCCACGGCCTCTGTATCAGCTCCTGCCTCCCAGTTCCTGCCCTATTTTGAGTTCCTGGCATGACTGCCTTCTATGATGAACTGTGATGTAGACAGAAAGTCAAATAAACATTTTCCTCCTCTACCTGCTTTTAGTCATGGGGTTTTATCACACCAATAGTAACCCTAAGAAAAATGTTTTGATTTTTTGTTTGTGGATGTGGATCTTGTTCACTCTACCACTGGACTACAGCTCTTGCCCAATTTTGTTCTTGTTTCCAGACAATAAAGCCATAGTTGAGACACTGAGCTTAAGTGATAGCAAGAATTCAATTAACTGCAAAATTCTCCTTATGGCAGTTATTTGGACCATGAGAAAACAATCTTAGCAAGCACATAGTTCAGATTAAATACTATGTTTACTAGATAACATTAAAAATCAAATGGCTCTATTTACTTTTCCATTACTTCGAATATAAAATTAGGTAGATGTGAATTTTTTAAACATTAAATGAGCAATATATAAAGCAACTAAATCTCATCCATTGGCAATAAGTTCCTTTGGTTAGACACAGTCAATAAGCAAAGCTGCTCACATCATATTTGCACCATACCTGTCCTGTGTAGGCAAACTCCAGAGCCTGCTTTAAGCCCAGGCTGGTCACACCTCTCAAATTTACTTCATCGGCTTCACTCTCCACCATACAAAGACTGAACATGGCCTGAAATGTGGAGAGAAAGAGAGAGAAGAGTGAATTATGAGATCTAGAAAGCAAGAAAGACAATGTCCTAGGGAAACTGGGATGTAAAGGTTTTCAGTTAAAATGTAATTCTGGTGTCCAGATCACTTCCAAAAAGCTTCATTTGCATAAGCCTCTGCTCCTGTCTGATAGCTAAACAGTTACAGTAAAATACACACACACACACACACACACACACCATCAGCGCACTCATCCAGGCAACTGCATCAGGCTCACTGAACTCAGTTTCTGTATCCAGGACCAAGCTGTTACACAAGGTGCAGCCATCCTGCACATTCTGCCCAATGGATATCAAGAGTCAAGTCTCTGCTGATGCCCTTGTCTTTATGGTCTTTTTTCTGGACACACATCAAATACTCCTTGATTTTTTTTCTGTTTCAGTTACCAACAGCCAAACACAATTTGAAAATTTAAATGTAAAATCCCAAAAACAAACTACTCATGAATTTTAAATTTTGCACAATAACATGAAGAAATTTTCAGCATCCACCCCTTTGCTCACTGTATTGTGTTATGTGTTCTACTCACCCATTAGTCACCTAGAAGCCATTTCAGAGACTAGATCAATTGGCATGAAATCACAGACCGGCCTAATGCAGGTTATAACATCTCTATCAATAGCATTAATCTCTGTCACATCATTCATGCAACTATGCCATCTTACATCACAAAAATGTGACTTCAGAACAACAAAACATAGTAAGAGGCTTTCATTATCTAATTTAGCATCATGTGTTGTTAAGCTCTTACTATATCTAACTTAGAGATTAAACTTTTCATCATTTGTTTATATGAGAACAATAAAGACTATACAGGGTTTAGCACTATATATGACTTCAAGAATCTGCTTACAGTTCTTTGAATATGGTCTCCACAGATAAGGGAGGACCACTTTATATATGAATGAGATCCATACCCAAAAGGGAAATCAGTATATACATGCCTACCATAACATTATTCATGCTGTCCAAGGAATGGAAATAACCTCAAAATTCATGAATTACATATTCATATACACCTTGTACTAAAGGAAACTACTCAGCCTTTGAAAAGAAGAAAATTTCATTTTACATAGCCTAGAGAATATAGTATTAAGAGAAATAAGCCAAAGACAGACAACAAAAAGTTCTCACTCATATGTGGAAACTAATAGTCAAACCTGGGTGCAGAAGGCAGAATGGTGTTGCCAAGGGCTGGGATGAGGAGAAAATGGTGAGACAGGACTCAAAGAATAAAGTGTTTCACAAGGGCTGGGATTAGGAAAAAATGGGAAGACAGGACTCAAAAATTACAAAGCTTCATTTACCAAAGATGCAAAGGTCCTAAGGAGCCAATGAACAGCAATGTGGCTCCAGTTAACAATGATGTATTGTATCACTAAAATTTACCAGAAGTTTAATTGAACTCCCTCAAAGGGTGAGGGGACAGCAGGAGTGAGAAGAAAAGAAGGGAGGTGCTGGAGAAGAGATAAGGAAAGAGAATAGCAATAGCTTCATGAATTGATAATGGGTCATTAGCTTGACTGTGACAACTCCTCACTGTGTAAATCCACGAATACTTCATTTTGTACCCTTGCAATACATGCATATTTTATTTTTCAATAATAGTTCAATAAAACTGAAAAGGGAACCAAATTATGTGTCATATATTACTCTCAAGGTGGTGGGGCACAGCGCAGAGGGACAACCTGAGCATGGACACTTCAGCATGAGCTTGGGCAAGCACGTACCATCTCGGTCAGCTTTCCCATCTGCACAATTGGACTAAACACTGTACCCATTTCATGGAGGTGGGGTGGAAGGATTGCTTAGTGGTTAAGAGAACATACTGCCTCCGATCTTTACCTCCCCCTCAGCTCCTCCATATACAATTACCCAGTCTCATCCTTACCTCTGCAGCAGACAATCCGCTGGTGGTCCCCTTCCCTTCTTTCCCGTCTCCAGTGGACACACAGATCTTCCCTCCTAACTTCCTAACCCCACATTCATTACTTTATCCCAGCTCCCAATTCCAGCAGAAATTTCCTAGGACCACTCAGGCCACTCCGACCAGCAAAGTAGGGAGGCTAGCTGTAGATCCTCGCCTCTCAGCTCCTCCCAACCCAGTCTCCCAGTCTTATTTATCCCCAGCTGTGGGACTGACCACTTCCAGCAGCCTCCCTCCAGCCCCACTTCTGAGTGCATCGCACAGATCTTCTCATGCAAACTTCCTTCCCCCAGTGCATTGCTCTGTCACAGCCCTCAACTCTAACAGGCTTTCTCTGGGAATACATGGGGCCACTTTAGCCAGAAAAGCAGGTGGGCTAACTGCAAATCCTCCCCCTCTCTCTCCATTGCTCCAAGTGCCATCCCCAAGTCTCATCTCAACCTCTGTAGCTAACAAGCTACTGTGCCTCCCCTCATTCTCTGTGTCCATTCCCAAAGGACTCAGGAGAACCTGGTGCAACACCCTGCTTTCCTCCTTCCTGTGAACCCACTCAGCCTCCTCAACATAGCGATTTCCCACTCCAAAGTGATAGCGTTAATACCTAGAAATAAAAACACATTTTACCTGGAACACCCTCCCGCCCCATGTGGACATACCTATCAGGATCCCGGAAGAATTTTTTCTACCATAGAACACACAGCCATCACACTCTCCTAAAAACCAAAGAGGAAACAGAAACAAAGAAACAAAATACTTTCACCCAACAAAGACAAGACTAGATATCAGCACCTAGAATTACAATCTTCCCAAACCAAGAAGCCTAGATACTATCGTAAAAACACAATCAATAATACTTAGGACAATATGATCCTAGTAGCAACCTGATCACAGTAGGCCTTGAGTATTGCAACATAGCTTAAGCATGAGACAAAGACCATAATCAGCTTTTATGAATATGACAGAGGTCCTTAAAGAGGAAACAAATAAATCTCTTAAGGAAATCTATGCAAACACAAACAGTGAAAAGAAACAAATAGAACCATTCAGGAGATGAAAGTGGAAAGTGACTCAATAAAGAAAACCCAAACTGAGGGAAATATGGAAATGAAAAATTTAGGAACTTGAATAGGAACCTCAGAGTCAAAGAATACAATAAAAGGAAAAGAGACTATCAAGCATTGAAGACATGATAGAAGAAATGGACACCGCAGTCAAAGAAAATGTTAAACCTAAAAAACTCTTAGCACAAAATATCTAGGAAATCTGGGACATTATGAAAAATCAAATCTAAGAATATTAGGAATAGAGGAGAAGAAACACAGAAAATATTTTTAAAAAATCATAGAAGAAAATTTACACAACTGAAAGAAGGTACAAGCAGCATAGAAAACACCTACCAAGGTACAAGAAGCATACAAAACACCAAATAGACTGGCCCAGAAAAAAAGTTCCCACTCATCACATAATAATTCAAACACTAAATATACAGAACAGGAAAGAATATTAAAATCTTCAAGGTAAAAAGACATAATAACATATAAAGACAGACCTATTAGAGTAACATGTGACTTCTTAGGAGACTCTAAAAACCAGCATGGCCTGGACAGATGTGCTGCAGACTCTAAGAGAACACAGATGCTAGAACAGACTACTACCTTCAGCAAAACTTTAAATCACCATAGATGGAGAAAATAAGACATTCCATGATACAAATCAAATTTAAGCAATTGCTAGCTAAAAATCTAGCCTTACAAACGGCACTGGAAGGAAAAATTCCAATCTAAAGAGTTTACCCACAGCCAAGAAAACACAAGGAATAAATAACCTCAGAGAGAAAATTAAGAGAAGGGAAACATACACATACATACCAATACCACCATCAACAGGAAAACAGGAATCAACAAATAATGCTCATGGATAGCTCTCAAAATCAATGGTCTCAATTCCCCAATAAAAAAGCACAGACTAATAGAATGGATATGAAAGTAGTATCCATCCTTCTTCTGCATCCAAGAAGCACACCTAAACTTCAAGGATATGTATCACCTCGTGATAAAAGGCTGGAAAAACATATTCCAAGCAAATAGACCTAAGAAGCAAGTTGGTGTATCTGTCTTAATATGTAACAAAATAGACTTACAACCAAAATTAACCAGAAGAGATAGGGAAGGATACTACATACTCATCAAAGAAAAAAGTCCACCAAGAGGACATTTCAATTCTTAACATCTATTCTCCAAATACAAGGGTAACCAAATTTATAAAAGAAACATGACTACAGCTTAAATCACATATTGACTGTCACACAATGATAGTAGGAGACTTCAATACCAGACTCTCATTAAAAGATAGTAATCCAGACAAAAGTTAAATAGAAAAATGCCTAAGATAGCTGATGTTAGGGGCAAATGAACCTAACAGATATTTACAGAACATTTAAATTAAATATAAGAGATTATAACTTCTCAGAACTTTGTGGAACTTCTCCCAAAACTGACCACATACTGGGACACAAGCAAGTCTCAACAGATAGAAGAAAAATGAAATAACACCATGCTGACCACCATAGGTTAAAGTTGGATATTAACAATAACAGAATCAGCAGAAAGCTTACAAATTTTTGGAAACTAAACAACTCTAATAGGTCTAGAAAGAACCGAATGACTTTGTAGAATTTGGTATAATGGATATATAACACACCTAAACTTACAGAACACAATGAAGGTGGTTCTAAAAGGAAAGGAAAGTTAATAGTACTAAGTGCCAACATTAAAAAAACGAAGAGACCTCATACTGGCAACGACACCTAAGAGTTCTAGAGCAGTAGGTTCTCGACCTTCCTAATGCTGTGACCCTTTACCACAGCTCCTCATGTTGTGGTGATGTGGTGACCCCCCCCACCATAAAATTATTTTTGCTGCTACTTCATAGCTGTAATTTTGCTTTTACAATAATGAATTGTAATCTATGTTTTACAGTCTTAGGAGATCCCTGTGAAAGGGTTCTTCAACCTCCAAAGAGGTTGTGACCCACAGGCTGAGAACCACCGTTCAAAATAAATGTGTTCAGAACTCATATGAACCCACATAGATTGAGTCAGTGTGCACAGGGTCTGCCTGAGTCTGCACCAGGTCCCTTTCTTATACTATATGGCTTCTGGTTTAGTTTCATGGCATTCCCGAGTGTGCAAACAAGTGGGTCTCTGTATCTGTTTTGATCAATTCCAACTTGTTAGTTTTGTGCTATCATTTTATTATTAACCCTAAGAAGCCTGTTGGCTTTCTAATGAGAGAGAGAAAGGGAGAGGATCCAGATTGGACAGGAGCTGTGGTGGAACTAGAAGGAGGAGAGGGAGGGGAAACCATAATCAGCATATATTATATAAGAAAAATATCTATTTTCAATCAAAGGGGAAAAGTTCAACAAAATGAAAAAGAACAGTGCTATTGCAGAGTACCTGAATTCAGTACTAGAGCCAAGCACAACCAGCTCCTGGGACAGTGCCAGGTTTGTCTGGGGTGGTACACCTGTCAAACAGTAACACAGGTGTCCTAAGGGGAGCTCAGGGAGGACAGAAACTGTTATGGTTTGTCCTGTCCCTTTAAGAGACAACCCTTCCCACTCCCACCCCCTTCTGCCAGGCAAGCAGATCATTCTTCTGCTTTCAGCCTGTGTTCTCTCTGCCCCATCTCTCTTTGGAAGAGGTGGCTAAGGACTCTTCTTTCCTCCCTCTTCTTTCTCTGTTTCTCTCTCTCTCTCCCCTTCTCCCCCTTCCCTTTTACTGAATAAACTATATCCAAACCCACTCTGCCTGGCGTGCCTATCTGTCTCTTTCTCTCACCCACAGTGGCTCCTCACTGTACCTGGCCCCCCTTTGTGGCCCGCAGCTGCACCTCAAGGACCTGTGCCATTTTATCTAAACTATTACATTGGTTCTGTAACTTGGATACATCTTACCTGTTAAGTTGGGAGCCAGTACAGTCAAGCGTGTATCCAGCTCTCCAGGCAGATTCTATACTGTAGTTATGACTCATCTATACTTAGTAAACAGCCTCACCGGCTTAGGGATCTGGGGAATATGACATTTAAATGCTCAATTATTTAAAAACTTCTCATAACAAAAGAGACAGGTTCCTAGCAGCAGCACTCTATTTCCTCCCAAGAAAACAGAAAAGAGATGGGCACAAAACAATATTCATCCACAATTTGCTTCAACTTCCAAGCACTGACCACTGGGCAAAACTGCCTTTCATCTAAACTGAAGATCTCCAGACAGTGGACAGAATCACCGGAATTGACTGCCTAGCTCCTCAGGTCAAGGTAGGCTTGTCTTCCTATAGATTTCTTAGCCCACAAGATCTTTTAGAGCTTGGCAGCTCCTGTACTAAACAGCAGAAGAAAAATACGACCCTCAGCAACCATGGAGGACCCTGAGGAGTAAGTAGATCTAGGTGCCAACCAAGTAAGTTCTCTTTCATTTTTTTAATCAATAACTCGTCAAGTAAAATTTTATCCTTCTCAAAGATCTCTGATGCAGTTTGACAGCTGAGAGGTTTAGTCTGTTTAAAAGGACAACCTCACCAAACAAATTTCAGCAAAATACAAGTTATTAAGGTGTGTACCATATTTAAATGTCATATTCCCCAGGTCCAAGAGATACCAGACAGTTCCATACCACAGACCCTGAACGAGAGTAAAGTGACCAGCTACCCCAGGATGTGACCAGCATCCAGCTTTCTCAGGTCCCCTCTCCCCCAAGACGACACCCACAAATAAGTAGGAAGCAGTCTTGAGAATCCACTGTCCCAATTCCTTTAACCTGTTGTGCCTAACTTCCCACCTTTGTATTATAAGAAAGAGATGGGAATGTTATGATTTGCTGGCCTGATTTGTCACCTAGGTACCCTGTCCCTTTAAAAGACAAGCCCCGCTCTCTCCCAACCTCTCTCCTTCCACCAAGAGAAGTGGATATCCTGCCTCCTCCAGCCTGTGCTCTCTCTTTCCACCTCTCTCCTGGAAAGGTAACTTCTGCTTTCTCTCTCTCCCTTTCTATCTTTTTTCTTCCCCCTCTCTCTCCCTCTCTCTCTGTGCCTCTCTTCTTCCCTTTTCCCTTCCCCCTTTCCTTTCCCTTCTATAACACACTAAATAAACTATACCCACTTTCTCTGCATGCCATCTATCTATCTCTCACGGGCTGCAACTCCTCGTGGGACAGGCTGCCCCACTAACCCGCTGAGGTCTCTCACCTGCCACCTCCCACCAGCCTGGGACCCACAGAGACCTCGGGTGGTAGGACCAGCTGCCCCTCTTGGCCCACTGCACCCCTCGGGGAACCACAGCATTTTATCTAAACCGTTACAGAAATCTCTCGTGGAATAGAAGGGCAAAAGCTCATTTGACCTTCATTTTCAGTATGACTATAGACTGCGAAAGCAGGGCCTCACAATCCTTCTGACCTTTTGGGTTTTAAGTAGGTGGTGTCAGAAAAGTTACCACAGGGATAACTCAGAATTTCATTAAAAACATCATGTCAATAGCAAAGGTTTAAAAAAAGACTTTTTTTTTTATCACATGGCAACAAGCCAAGGGAATTATTAGGAAATGCTCTACTTGTTCTTCGTACAACCAAACACCACTACCTGCAGGAAGTAACCCAAAGGCTGCTAAAAGGAATAAAATCTGTGGCAGCCAAGGGTTCATAGTGTTGTTGCTTTTTAAAAAATCAATTATGTTTTACATACCAATCCCAGTTTCTTGATTTTTCGATGTCAGTTCTTCCTATCATTGTGAAGCAGAATTCACCAAGCATTGGATTGTTCACCCACTAATAGGGAACGTGACCTGGGTTTAGACAGCCATGACACTGCCCTGCCTGGCTGTCCTTGAAACATAACTGGCAAAGCAGAACAGACTGGCCTGCAGCTCATTCATACTGGGGTTAAAGACCAGGCTGGCCTTACACTCAGAGATCCATCTGCCTCTGGGACGATACACCAGTCTCTCTGGACTGACTGAAACATACAAAAGAAGAAATTTTATCACTCCAACTTAGGAAGACATCCCTGCTGGAGTCCTGCTTCAGGGAGGGGATTCAGGTCCCAAAGAGGCTGTGTAGAGTCAGCAGTCAGGGGAGAGGAAGAGAAGACAGATACGATCTGAGGGTGAATCAGGATGGAAGGAGGAGACAGACACTGTCAAGGGATGAATCGGTATGGCTGCCAGCAGCATTTTATCGAGAAAAGATTACACCTTTTATACTGTATAGTTGCACATGGGATTAAATGGGGAGAAGGGGCATGTGAGCTAGGGTGTCACTTGCCGTCAGAGGTTGAGGACCTTGACAATAGGTACCAGTCATATGTTAATGGAAGCGTCATAAGTTCCTCCCAAGGAATGAAGACCCTTATCCAAATACCTGACCTTGGAAAAGGACTTCTGAGGAGCAGACACTATCATATAATTTCTTAGTCTTACTATAGAGGCCTGTTCCCCTCATAATGCTCTCAAAAAGGAAGGTCCTGACATCTTGCTCTTTCCCCATTATACCAGGACCATTCTGATCTCTCTGTATTTATTAACTGAACTCTTGCCTTTAGAGGCCTCAGGTTCTGCATCTGAATCGTAGGCATTTTATCCTTGGGGTCAGGTGTGTCTAGTAAATCTCTAACTTTCCTGTTCTTGGTGTAATTAGGAGGGCACAATGGAATTCTTGATTCCATAGTGGGGGGGATTTTTTTCCCCAAAGAATTCTTCTGTTTAGAGAGGCTACCATTATATACATTTTTATCCTCTACCAAAGCCCACACAAAATTTCCCAAAGGGAAAGGCATTAATATTGAGAATCATCAGAAAAGAAAGTAGGAAGGTGCTGGAGAAGTGTGGTCTGCAGTGTCGAAATGGTGGAACTTTGTCAAACAGCAATGGTCACTACGTGGTCCACGCTGTCAGCATTTAGTCATTATGCTGGGCGCCCCATGGAGATCTAGCAGAATATGTCACTAACCACAGCCACTTTGAACCCGCATGTGCTTGCTAGCATTTCAAGCATCATGCTAGCCTGCCCCCAGAGTCCCCAGCTGTAGCCACTAAGAGCATCCCCTGCATGCGTTCATTGTCAGCATTCAGGCAGACACCTGGCCAGCCTAGGGTCCTAGGACCACTAAATCATTGTGCGCATGTCCTTATGAGAATGTGCTAAGCCCCTCTGAAAAGCAAGCTCCAACAGTTCCCCCATCCCTTCCCTGCCACTCCTTCAAAGAAGCAGCTAGGGCTTTGCGCCTCTGCCTTCGAATCGCCACCCCAGCTTTCTCCCTTTTTCCCAATAAACCTCCAATGTGAGTTTGCTGTATGGTGTGATTCGTCCTCACTGTTTTTCAATTAAAACACATGCCATGTCCTTTCCTCTTGACCCACGTGCCCTCTTCCACTATATACTCAATAAAATAAACAAATAAGCAAACAAATGAAAGAGTGAATAATAAAAAGCTAAAAAAAAAGAGATGATAAACAATGGTCCCACTCATCCCCAAGCACAACTTTAAAATTTCTGCACTGGCTGTAAGCTTTCATTTTCGCCGTGCTCTCCTATGGAATAACCCCATGGAATTACCACTTTGCTACCCTATTGCCACATTTAGAAATTTAATATTATTTCTGCTCTAACATCACAATACATCATCTTTTAAGTTCAGGGCCAGCTGTGGCAACAGGCAGTCAAGACTTGCGAGGCAGAGGCAAAAGCATCACTGAGAACTCAAGGCAAGTCTTGATCTACACAGTGAGTTCTCTCAAGACAAGAGTAAGTCTTTTAATGTTACAAAGGTCATATTTATCAAAATAAAAAAAATAAAAATAAAAGACATGACTACTAAATTGAGGTCAGTGTTTTAAGTTTAATAAATTTAGAAAGCACCTCAATTTGGAAAAACATCACTGGATACCACTAACACGAGGAAGAACACATTGGTGGATCACTGCAAACCTCAGCTGCCCAGACTAGTTGAGCTTGTGAAATGCTGTCTACAGCTAGGGACTGTCATGAGAACAAAGGTCCTATATTTTAGGGCTGATGTTCTTGAGAAGGTAAACTGCAGTGTGTGTGCAAACAGATACTGTATCTTCCTTCCTGTGGCACCTCTATAGTAAAGACTAGCATTGCTGTCCCAAATAAACATAGTTTATAAGAACGCACAAACTAAGATGTTCCTCAAAAACTACCCACAAGTGATCTACTGTTATAGTGTTGAAAGCAAGGAGAAATGGTCCTGAGTAAATATTTCTACATGTTAGTTATGGACATATAAAAACTGTACTTGTTGGAGAGAACATCTACCATAAGCTAAACACTTCAAGCAAGTTCAAAGTTAGACATTTAGAGACAAAACACACACACAAAAACATATGGCCACAACATTCTGCCAATGCCTAGGAGACCGTTCTGCTGAGAAGGAGGAAAACACAGCTCAGACTCATGTTTGGTTCACACTGTCTTGTGTCTGGGAGAACCTTGGCCAGACTGAGATTTACAGTCTTCACAGTTTACTCTTGGCTGGTAATGTGTTGCCACAGCCACAAATCTTTCTAATTGAAAACCCATTTTTGTGGAAATGCAGTCAGCTTGCAGTGCCTACCACAGAGGAAGCTGTGAATTTATGACACATTATTCTTTCTTTATTCATAAGGAAACGACACAAACTGAGTTCTAAAATCATGGTCCATGAATGAAGTTGGCCTGGATCACACCAGTTGTCATTCAGTCACAAGATGAACTGCAGCCACACCAAAGTCAGTATATAAGGCCTCAAGACTGACAGAAATTGACATCTTCCCTGTTGAGGAAGATGGCAGGTCACAGATATGCTGACACACTGTACTCAAAGAAGCTGAAATATGGTGGTTTTTACCTGGTAAATCTACAGCTTTACTGCTAGCACTGAATAGGGGTAAGACATATTTATTAGCAATCCAAATAATATCATGGGCAAAATATGTAAATAGTGCAGACACATTCATACCTTGCATATTATGACTGAAAGCAAACAGCATGTTTCAGGAAGCCATTAAAAAGAGGACCTCCTGATAACTACAGCAGATCTAGTCTGGATCTCTGCATCCTCCATATGCCCTGTGCTGCATAATTAATGTTATGATACGGCGTGAGAGGGACTTTGGCATGTCCAAGAAGTCTCACAGTGGGTGAGAGACAGATGGTGGGTGAGAGACAGACATACCATGCAGACCTCGCTGATGTGGAGAGTTATATTGGGGGTAGGAAGCAAAGGGAGAGAAGGGGAGCACAAAGCAGCCTCATGGGAAGACAGAGAGAGAGAAAGAGAGAGAGAGAGAGGCAAAGACCTGTCTGCATCTTCAGAGGAGCTGCAGGAAAGAAAGTAGGAATGGGAGGAGCCTGTCTCTTATATGGGGGTGGGGACATAGCACATGCAAACAGATTACATAGTGACTCACAGACTATGTTGTGATCTGATGTGGGAGTCCCCTCCGTGTGTTGTTTGTATTGGTTAATGAATAAAGAAACTGCCTTGGCCTGATAGGGCAGAACTTAGGTAGGTGGGGAAGATGGAACTGAATTCTGGGAGGAAGAAAGTAGAGTCAGAGAGACGCCATGGATCTACTGGAAACAGACACTGGGAATTTTAACCCGTAAGCCACTGCCACGTGGTGATACACTGATTAATAGAAATGGGTTAAATTAAGATATAAGAATTAGCCAATAAGAAACTAGAACTAATGGGCCAAGCAGTGATTTAATTAATACAGTTTCTGTGTGGTTATTTCGGGGCTAAGCTAGCCAGGCGGCAGGACAAACAAGCAGCCCCCTGCAACAGTGATCTAGCAGCCAGAGGGCCCTGGGCAGGCTAGGATACTGCCTGAGTACATCCTGCCTGGTGACAGGGCCATGAGACAGGCCAGCATAATGCCTGAATCCTAACATCTCCACCTTTTGATTATTATAAAAAGGAGAGGAAATTAAAGTGGGACATGGGTGGGGGCGCCGAGTTCTCAAGACTGCTTCTTGCTGATTTTTAGGCATCCACATCTTGGGGGTGGGCCGAGAAAATTGGGGAGCTGGTTACTTCCTAGTGTATCATGTTGCCTCACTGCTGTCCAGGCTCTGTGATACTGCCTGGTGCCTCTTGGACCTGGCGGGCGCTGGCAGAGCAGAGGACAAGGTTAAACAATGAATTTTTTTCATTAGTTCCTGGTAATTGAGGGAGGGAGCTTACAAGACCAGGGAAAGGTGGGATACACTTATCTGGAGGGAATCTGACTTGTTCAGGTGGATCCAGGGATCTGACAGGATCTTCGGAAGCCTGGAAGACCTAGACCTAACAGCAGAAGACTGATATTGCCCTCAACGACCATAGAGGACCCCCAAGGTGGCTGTCTCAGTAGCCAACGAGTAAGCCTTTGTCGTTTTTAATCGCTAAGTCAGGTAAAATTTGTCCTTCTCAGGACTCTGATGCTGTTTGATGACTTGAATAGCCTTGCCAGCCTAACAGCCATAACCAAGGCTTCAACCACCTTCTCAGTTCTCTGTGTAAAAATTCCAGTCCCAGGCCTCACTCTCCTAGAGCTAATACTAAGTCCAGAAGCAATCTACCTCGTTACCATATTCAGAAAAGAGATAAACTCACAAAACAGATTTCAATCTGACTTCTCATGATTCCTTTATTTGAGGGAACTTACTTTGCAGAGTGACTGCTCTCAGCAATCAACTACCTGTGTCTCCTGAGGGTTAAGGTGTCATCATGATGATGGGAAAAGAGCAGATGCTTTAAGGGTCACTGATGTAAAGATAAAAAAGCTGAAGATATGAGGATCTAAGAATGTTTGAGGGTCCAAGAAGGTATTCTAAGGTACGCAAACACAAGTTATTAAGGCATGCAAATGCGAGTTATTAAGGTGTGTAAATAAAAGTTATAAAGGTCTGAGGATAAAAAACTTAGGTGATGACAAATGCAGGTGATTTGAGATGTTTGAAAGAATAAAACATGCTCCAGATTTCTCCCTCTCATGATGCTACTGCTGTATTAAGACTCCAAAAGTTCATTGTCTTAACATTAATCAATTAAATTCTGATAAGCTTTTAATCTAGCTCTGGCAGAGTACTACCACTATCATCATAGCCACAAGCTCAAGATTTCAAGTTCCTTTTGGTTGTTTTCTACCTATAGACTTCAGAGATGCTTTTTATTGTGCAAAACGATGCCACAGTTTTCTGACTAGAAGAGTGTTAATGTTTTCAACCTGAATCATTTCTGGTGTATGTATACTGCCATTTCTAATGTGTCTAAAACTTATGTTTTCACAAACTCAAAGAATTCTTGTAAGCTCTAGAGTCAACTTGGATCCACCTAAACAAGCGAGGTAAGTGCCATCCCACCTTGCCCTGTCTTGCAACCCTGCTCTCTTAATTACCAGGAGCTAAGCAAAGTTTTCCCCTAAACCTAACCTTGTCCTCTGCTATGCCAGCGCCTCCTCAAGGCCAAGAGGCACCAGATAGCTCCACAGAGCCTGGGCAGCAGTGAGGCAACCAGCTACTCCAAGGCCTGGCCAGCTCCCCTCCTATCCCCTGCAAGATTTGGATGTCCATAAGTCAACAGGAAGAGGTCTCGAGAACTCAGTGCCTCTGTCCCTGTCCTACCTGCTCTCCATTTTATTTTGCTCACCTTTTTATATTAAGGAAAAGATGGAATGTTAGAATTTAGGCATTATGTTGGCCTGCCCCATCAGGTACAGCACTCAGGCAGTATCCTGGCCCACTGAGGGTCCTATGGCTGCTACATCACAACATGGTCTGTGTGTCACTATCTATCTTTTGTACATGCCTTACGTCCCACCCAACCTTTAAGAGACAAGCTCCTCCTATTCCCGCTCTCTTTTCTGCTGTTCCTCTGAAGAGGCAGGCAGGCCTTTGCCTCTCTCTCTCTCTCTCTTATTCCTACTGTCCCCAGAGGCCGGTCACCCCCTCCCCTTTTCAATCCCTTACTCTCAATAAAACTTCCCACGTAAGCACTGTCTGCCTGCCATGTTTGTCCCTCACCTGCTATAGTTTAGACCCAATCCACCAATGTCTCTTGCCTACAGAATCATAACAACTTTTACCACAGTCATAAGATGTTGCTGAGATTTTTAGCTAACTTCTGAACCAACAAACATGATAGAGTTTGCTCAATTTAATGTTGTGGTCATAGTTTACCACATACTGACTATAGCTCATGTACAGGATATGTAGCAAACCTCAGAGAATGAGACTGTTCATGTCATTGAACAGTGTCTTTCCCATCTATAGAGAAGGGGAGGACCCTGACCACAGCTGCTCTGGATAATTTACTACTTTTATTGCACAAATGTAGTGAGTGACATTTGGGGAGTGTCACTGCCTGCAAGAGTGGGGGTGGGAAATCTTTTCTCCCTGAAGCACACTTATAATCTTTTTAGGTTTTTCCCAAACAGTAGAGTCAGCTGTCAAAAAACAGGACACTACAGGAAAACAAAAACAAAAAAAAACTCATAAAGCTGTAAATATCCTTTTTAAGATGTCATGGAAATACCAGTTTGCTCTTACCTCAACTATACAGAGTAAAAAAAATCATGTGGAGATCCATACAGAAAACCACAGCCAAATAATGCAGAAAAAAGTGATCACATGATATCCAGCCCTGACTAACATGTCTACAACACAACTGTTTCACCTAAGGTTCAGGGATCACAGCAGAAGATGGAGTGGAAAGACTGTGAGAGCCAGAGGAACAGGAAGCTTTCTGTGAGACTGTGTGTCTGATAAATGTCAGAGAAGCTATACCTGGGAAGTGTCATCAACATAGCTCCTAAACATGACTTGAATAATCACAAGGGACATGCTACCATAGAAGGGGAAATCTCACGAGGCCCCCAACCCTAGACAGAGAACTATAAGAATATAAAGAACTAAGGAATCCTAAAGATAGGAGAAACAGTCTCCCCTAGGCAAGATCCCCCTTCAGCTGGTTAACCAACACCCAGTGGTCAGCCCTGAAATCATATACACACAAGGGACATTATATGGTCTCAATAGGTGATGTTTACATATCTAGGGAAATACATATGGCAACAGTTAAAGTAAAAGAGATTGTGAATTTGAGAGAGAGCAAGGGGGCACATGGAAAATATTGAAGCAAAATGAAAGGTGAAAACTATATACTTATATTTTAATTTCAAAAATGAAAATTACTTTAAAAATTTATAAAAGAAAACTCCATTTTACAAGTTAAAAATCATGCCACACACAGGTTCTCTTAACACCTTCATACATGTTGCTTGTTTAGTCATAGGACTATAGCTGTGCCTTGAAGCTTGGTTCTGACCCAGGTGCTTTCTAAACGGCAATAGGGAGCCTGCGGCACCAATACCATTGTGGCTCATCCTGTGCTCTTTAGGGTTCTCTTCCCCCAGAAGTGGCTCTTCTGGAGTAGAAAATAACAGGATGAAAAAAATGCATGTCAAGCTGGCTTTCCCTAGCTAACATTAATATAAATGTGAAAGTCAAAATCTACTGCCTACTACAAAGGTGGGTAAATCTCTGAAGGAAAGTTTTTAACCATGACTGCTGCAACTCATTATAGAGGATGACACCATGTTGGGTCACTTTCTTTCAAGCCTTAACCTTTGTTGCTTCTGTCACCTTTTAGTCCCCGGTCATTTGAGAATGGAAGCCCAGTACGCTCTTGCCTGTCATTCAAAGGACCTCTTTTCAGAATCTGTCACACATCCTCCTCTTTAGAACACTTCCCTGAGCAGAGACCTTACAGTCTGGCTCCAAAGCCAACCCTGCTTTGCAAAGCTTTCTGTGGTCACATAGATTTCCCATGTGGAGACTGTGCTAAGGTGGAACTGCAGTTTGTGTGAGGGTGTGCTGAGAGATTGTGGTGCAGAGCCTGCCCAAGTTTGGAAAGCAGGTATAAGGGCTGACATGTCCAAGAGAACAATCACATCATAAAGGTTGAAAACTAGAGAATAATTGGAGCAATACAATCGCAATAGAGGATTCTATACCGAAAAACACAGACAGAAATCCAGGGGAAACCTGTAACAGAGAAGAGGTTATACGAGACCTATCAGAGCTCTTCTGAGTGTATTTAGGAATCATAGCAAAACCAGCTTCTCTCTAAGAAGTGGATTTCTTACATTCTTTTGTGTGTTACCTGTTGGATGTTTGTTTGTCATTGATGAGCTAGCCTAGATGGGACTTGAACTCCCAATCCTCCTGCTCCAGGCTTCAGATGTATCACCAAGCCCAACTAGGATCAAAAACCAGGGACAGGAAATATTGACTCAGCAGTTGAGTGCTGGTTACTCTTCCAGAAGACCCAGGTTCAGTTCTGGCATCTACAAAGTGACTCACCACTATCTGTAATTTCAATCAGAGGACTGGCCTTCATGGGCACTGCATACAAGTGGTATACAGACATAGATACAGGTAAAACACCCATATACATAAAATAAATGATAAAGGTAATTTTTATCAAGCATAGTAGATACTTCAGAGATTACTGGTTTTTACTACAGATGTGGCCTCTGAACTACTGGCATTGGCTACACCAATGAACCCGTTAAAAGTGCAGAGTCTTGGGTCCCACCCCACACCCACTGAATGGGAAGTTATGTGTTAATGAGAGCTCCAGACAGACTTTATACATATGAATGTTTGAGAAGCACAGATACAGCCAATTTCCCACCCCTTCATTGCTCCTTGTATGTCTGGATATTTGAAGTTTTAAGATGCCTGATGAACTTGTTGGAGAAGTGTCTGTAAAACCTCAAGGACATCAATCATAATTGCTGCTTGATAGCTCTCTCCCACAGTATCAGTCCATCTATGTCATTTCTGCTTATTAGCCTTCAGATGTCTACTGACAGTTTGTAGGTCTCCCACTAGGGGAAAACACAGCTAGCTCTGAATTCTGAGTCATCCTAGAAATCCTGTCACCCAGTTTTCAGCAAGTCAAACTCATCCCTAGATGCAGAGGGGCTAAGGAAAAAAGACATACAAAGAAGTGTGTGTGTGTGTGTGTGTGTGTGTGTGTGTGTGTGTGTGTGTGTGAAAGAAAGAGAGACAGACAGACAGACAGACAGACAGACACACACACACACACACACACACACACACACACACACAGAGAGAGAGAGAGAGAGAGAGAGAGAGAGAGAGAGAGAGAAGCATGAACTCTAGCTATGTGTTTTGAAAGAGTGATCGTCCTATGATCTTGAATGAGACACAGGCCAAAGCCTTCAGGCAAGCACTCCACCCTCCCACTTTCCCCCACTCCTGTGGGTTGGGTTTCTCGGGTCCATTTCCTTCTCTTTGTATTTCCCTGAATGAATTGCAAGTGGTTGCCGCAGAACCGCTTTCACACAAGCCACTCAAAACATAACTTTGAAACTCAGAACACAAAATTCAAAGCTTGCTTTGAATAATGGAAAGGAGTCTTTTGTCTGTCCAACCTGATAGCAGGAATGGCTTCCTGGAGCCCAGCTGAAGACTGGGACCACAGCCAGCTCACATGTGTGTAGTTAGCATGTAGCCATGAGATCTGCAATGCAAATAACTAAGGACGAGGAGCAAAAAAAAAAAACCACTAAAATATAACTCTGCCCTAGAAATAACAAGGCCACCCACAAAAACTCAGTGTGCTTTTTACAGAAAACTTTTTAGAAGGATTTTGAAAGGTAGCAATATGGACAAAAGTCAATTAAAATAGTATTCTACTCCCTTAGAGCCCAATACAAAGCAACACATGACACCTGAAATCCCAGCACTAGGGAGGCTGAAGTAGGCCAGACTGGGCTAAGAGGAGAGCCAAGTATTATATGTAGTGCTTGCCTAACATGAGCAAGGCTTTGGGTCCTATCCCCGTCACCACAAAAACAAACAAACCCCATGGAAATGAAGATTATTAAAAAAAATTATCCTGCAGTGTTTAGAGTCCTCTTATTTTCTTTTTCTTTACATTCAACCATTGTGATAACTACTC
Organism: Ondatra zibethicus; assembly: GCA_004026605.1. Taxonomy (NCBI): domain Eukaryota; kingdom Metazoa; phylum Chordata; class Mammalia; order Rodentia; family Cricetidae; genus Ondatra; species Ondatra zibethicus. The sequence goes on from PVIU01023342.1 coordinate 26,576, forward strand.
TTGTTTCTCATGACTGTAGGCAGAGGCTGCTCATTTGTTTCCCACCCACCCAGACCCGAAATAATCACACAGAAGCTATATTAATTACAACACTGCTTGGCCTATTAGCTTAAGATTCCTCTTAGCTAACTCTTATATCTTAAATTAATCATTTCTATTATTTTGTATTTTACCACAAGGCTCATGGTTTACCAGAAAGTTTCCTGGGCATCTGTCTCCTTTGGTGGTTACATGGCATCTCTCTGACTCCGCCTTCTTTTCTACTCTATCTCTTCTTGGAATTCCTGCCTTGCTCTCTTCTGCACTGCAATAGGCCCAAAGCAGCTTCTTTATTACCCAAAGGTAATAAAACATATTCACAGCATATACAGGGGAATCCTACATCACATGACTATATCTGTAAGTAGCTAAAACCCAAGTTGCTGGGTAAACCTGTGAGGGATTTTTCTTAAATAACACATTTGAAGTGGGAAGACCCACTTTTAATCCAGATCTTTGAGATAGGAAGATACACCTTTAATATAATCATTTGAGGAGGGGAGATCCATCTTTAATCTGGATCACACCTTCTGCTTGCAGTTCATATAAAGGACATGGAAAAAAGAATCTTGCTCTCTTGTTCTTGTATTCACTGTCAAGTCCATCTCTTCACTGGCATTAGAAGCTGCTTCTTTAGGATTCTGGCATATACTGAAGACCACTTGAGACATAAGTCTTGTGGACTGAGAGACTACTGAATTCTTGGACCTTTTATTGGTAGACAACCATTGTTGGACTAGCTGGATCATATCCTGTAAACCATTCCAATAAACTATTTGTGTGTATGTGTGTGTGTTGTCGTTCTAGAATAACAGAAGTATAAGGATGAATTTTTAAAGTATCTGGAATAGGCTTTCCAATGTGTTAACACCCACAGCTACTGAAGCCTTTTCTAGAAGCTTAGAGAATACAGAAAACCCATGGCGTAAAATATTTTACAAACTCAAGAAGAAAAATGTATTTGATTTTTCTGATTAACTAATT
>PVIU01023343.1:0-27582 GCA_004026605.1 Ondatra zibethicus
TAATGAATAAAGCTCATTGTTTCAAGTTTACTGTTTTAAATACTTCATAGGTACAGTTCTTACCAGTTAGATAGATATAGCTTGCCTAGCTTGGTCATATGTCTTCTAGCACTATTACTTTTCTATTGTTATCTGACTATAGCTATCAACTACATAGACATTAGAGTGATAAAAATGACTCCAGGTGACATAGAAGCTAAAATTCAGCTGACTATGAGCTCTGTAAATCCCTGCCTTATAAACACTTCCATCCAAGATAACATATGGAGAGAAAAGACAAAATGAGAGTAACTCTTTGTACTATGCTGACAGCACAAAGTCATTGAGCTTTCAATGGGCAAAATGAAACATTTCCCTGAAGAAAATATAGTTTTATATCTCCAGAATGCACTATAACTTAGCATTACTGCTCATTTATCATCTACACCTTTATGCATTGTGACAATAGAAATATAAACTATTTATGCACAAAGAAATTGATTATTGTACAAAGAAAAATGATCAAATTAGCGTGAACCATAATGAATATGGTTAACATCTATTTGTCATTATAACATTATACTTTCAAACACCAAGTACCTGCTATGACATGTTGAGCAAAGTACAGAGAAAATCACAAGGATGTATTCTGTACTTACACTGAAAGAGGGGGTTTAAAGAATTTCTAGCATTTGAAATAATTGATATTGAGAAAAAAACTGAGGAATCAATTTCATGTGGTCCTCAACTGGCATTAACATGTTACTAAGAACTATACATGATACAGTAGAGGGGAGAGGCTGCAAGCATTCTTTCTAGATACAGACTACATAGGTTCTAATAACACTCTTGCCAAGCACCAAAAACAGTTTGACCACAGCAACACAATCTCAGCCCCTTTGTGCACTATATCTGTAAAATGAAGATGGTAGCAATATTCAATTCAGAGCATAGTTACAGGAGTTAAAGTAAGCTTATGGAAAGTTCTTTAGGGAAATGCTCAATTAATAATTAGTGCCACATACATTTTGGATAATTTTAGTAACTCTTGACATTTCTTTGGGTCAACATTTCTAGTGATCCAAAACCTGATAGGAAGAAGGGTGGCTGATAAAGAGGGGAAGTAAAAATCCATATTTCAAAATAATATACTTTCACATGTATACTGAGTAGAGTGAAATGACTTGAAATCATCATCTGATGTTTTCCACACTGTAGACAGAAGTTTCTGTCCCACTTGGTCCCTCAGCCATTCAGTCCCCAAAAAACAAACAGAGGCTTATATTAATTATAAACTGCTTGTTCGGTTTATTAGCTCAGGCTTATTATTAACTAGATCTTACAACTTAGATTAACCCATAATTCTTATGTAAGTTTAGCCATGTGGCTTGGTAACTTTCTTCAGGAATGCATTCTTATTTTGCTTCCTCTGTGTCTGGTTGATGACTAGATTTCTGCCTTTCTTCTTCCCAGAATTCTCCTAGTCTGGTGGTCCCATCTATACCTCCTGCCTGTCTACTGGCCAATCAGCCTTTCATTAAACCAATATGAGTTACAAGTGACATACAGTGTACAAGAGTTTTATGCCACTGTCCAAATTATTATTTTGTTTAATACCCCCATATTAAAAGTCAGTTTTTCCCATTGTATCATTCAGAATAGCTGGCCCTACACTGCTTCTTATTGTCCAGGTGTGGAAATAATGAAAGGCCTTTCTAGCATTTCTTCCTTTGACCCATCCTCTGCTTTCAGTAATTCTGCCTATGCCTGACAGATATCTCAACCATGTAAATGTGCTATTATTGCTAGCTTTCTGAGTGATTCTTCAAGGGTAACATTTGCTGTTGATGTCTGTGCTGTCATATCCATTTTTTCCTGGGTGACTTTCATATACTATCACATATTCCCAAATAACTGTTATTATTGATTAACTACTTGATTGAAAAGTACTTTTTATGTATCTCAAATACTCTGAAGTGTCAAGAATTGTTTTAGGAGTAAAACTAAGTGTCATACAGAAATGACCAACAAATACCACTAAGCCTTGTAGAAAGAAACCAAGTCTCCAGGAATATGATACACAAATAATAAAGATTACTACTTAGAGCACAAATTTTGCTCCATCACTTACTGGTTGAGTTGTTTCTGTATAAATTAGCCAACCAATGAATATTTTGATTTTATAAAATGGGTTAGTGAACATATCTATCTTTAGAGGTGATATATATATATATACATATATATATATATCAAATGAATTCATGGTTGATAAACTAATTTGTAAGCTATGTATTTCTAGAATGTTTGTTGTGGAGGTGACAAAGATAAATAACTTAGCTTGCAGCAAGAGTAGTATTTCACTTGGGGTTTGTTATTTGCTCCCATATTGTTTAGATGATATTCTGCTGATCTATGGCTGTATATTAAAATCACTGAAACCTAATGGTTTGAAAATGCAGCAGCATCCGTTATTTTGCCCATGGACCTGTCATTTAGATGGAGTTTGGGAAGAACAGCTCTACTTTGCTCAGCTAAGTGTCAACCTCAAACGGTTTAAAGGATAGAATCATCTGAAATCTCCTTCACATCTCTGGCAATTGTGCAGAGAAGAAATCAGGGAAAAGAGTCAGTGACATGAGAGAATCAGGCAGAATAAGCATTTGCTTTTTATAACTTGAGAAGTCACAGAGCATTATTGCCACTGTATTCTAGTCAAGAAAAGAAAATAGTTAAGTTTTACGTATCTGAAAAAGAAGATTAATTTTCACATTTTATTGAAAGCAGTTGTCTGTGAGACAATTCAGTTACTTCTACCACATTCCTGTCACCATGACTAACCAGCATCTTTTAAATGCTTAGTAAAAGTCAGATAAGATACTATATTGTTTTATTCAATTCCCATCAACTCTGAGGTGAATAATATCATACCTATTTTAAAGATGTAGAAACTTAGGCTCAGAAATTTTAAATGGCTTGGTCATAGTTGCTAATGGGAAGATTTGGGATTCAGTACAAAATTATTTTAACCACCATAATAAACATTCTTTCTGTGTGACATTATGTTTCTGCAATGACAGAAATGTACTTTTGTGTGTCTGGAGAACTGAGTGTGATTGTTAAATGATGAATCAGAGAATATACTTCATTTAGTTTTGTGATTCTGAAAAAAGAAGTAATTTGATAGTTTTATATGGTTATTACTCTAAAATTGTTAAGCATCTGCTAGAACTTTTCTTTCAAGCAAGTATCTAATTGTGGTCAGTGAACCACAGTTTTATACTCTTACTATTAGCATTCTTTCAATAATCAGCTCTAAAGAACATATAAAACAGTGTCAGAGATGTAGGAGGATTAAGTCCCTAAATCAGTGGCCAGTCTGTAACATTGATAGTATGTGATTCAACGAAATGGTCAGAATTGAAGTCAGCATCTTTGCTTCTAAGTAACCATCTGATGGGTTCTGTGCTTCAACAACTATAGCCAAGTAGAGCCCTTTATCAGGTGATAGTCAGATATACTGGATGCAGGAAGTGTCATGGTTTATTTCTATGACCAGTACACTGTGATTACAGTAACCATTGCCAATGTTATTCAACTTCTGAACTCTCTGTGGTCTTGTTCATAGAGCAAATAAGCTACAAACTTATTTGTTGATTTTAGAAAACTCAATACTTTGCCCTTGCCTGAGGTGCTTTGATTGATGGTGTGATGTCATTATTTTAACTAAATAAGTGCATAGCTCTCTGCTCTTCTTGGCTTTTTCAGCATAGCCTCATGGAGGGTGATAATTATATGTGGGAGGCAAACAACTGTATATCGAGTCCTTGAATGTGCAGTAAATTTGGAAACAGAAGGAGACCCACAAAGGAGAGAAGATGATGAGAATATTGTAATACATAATGTCAAATGAAATGGATTAAATGAGATTGATAGCCATAATTTTTGGAAAATTAAATTTAAAAATCCAAAAATAATTCAAAAAATGATAGTTGTATATGTAGGCCATGAAATCACATTCACATATTGCCTTATAAATTATATTCAACCCTGTTGTTATTGTAAGGAATCCTACCCTTTTATAATTAAGGTAATAAAATAAATGAAAAAATTAAAGCATATTAGAGATTTCAAACTTATTTATGTTTAATTTTGCTTTTGATCCTCTAATAAAGCATAGTAAAACTTTCATTTTATTTGCTAAACAGTTTTACATGGTGTGCTCCATTTAGTAAAGACAATTACCTTAAGAATATAGACTGACATAATGGGATGCTTTTCCCTACCCAGACAAAAGAGATGCAAGATAAAATCATTGAGAAGAAAGTACACGCATGAAAAATGAACTTAATTCTGTGGTAGCTATCTGGCTATCATATTTTTGTGTTGCTGGAAACTTTGTTTCTTGGAAAAGGAAAATCAAAAGATAATTGCATTAAAAATTATGACCCATTGTGTAATACTTCTATGTAAAGTTCTGCCCTTATTTTCCTGCTAAATTCATTTCTGTTGTCCGTGAAGTGAAGGCTACTAACATGATTAGTTATCCATGAAAATGACATGGTTTTGTTCCACTGAGATAACTATTTGACAACCATACAGGCATTTTACAAATACATAATTACCTTATAAATACTTGTTTTGTGATTTTTTTTAAACTAAAATACTTCTTTTAAAGGGAAGAAGAGAAGTATATTTTGTGGTTCATCACTTTGAGTATATGATTTCACAGCAAGATTAAAGAGGGAAAAGTTGATGTTGGACCTCTCTGCTGAGCCATTTTTAACATGACTCCTGTTCTGATAGATTTTCACTAAACTGCTTTCAATTTTTCAGTATACCAATGTAACTCCAGATATCTTCAAGTTTAAGTTTAAGAAGTCAGGGTAAGAGAATCCAGATTAAAAGTTTAATATCATGGAAGATTTTAGGTGCTATTATTAGATAGCAATAAGATCTTAAATTTTCTCAAGGTTTATGAGTATAATAAATGAAAAATGGGACACCCATGAGATGTTTACTAGCATACACTCTGTATGGAGAATCAGCTGTATGATCATTACATACTTCATCTTCATCGTACAAAATAGCTACACTCAAAAATCTATAATATTTTTAATTAATTCAGAAATGTCTGAAAAATTCATAACATTAAGGCTGTACTTCTCTGATAAGGATATGGCTTCCACATATTTTATTTATCCCTATATTACATGTATTATAAGAAAAGAGAAGATCTACTACTATTTCCCATGTCACTGAATTTGAATTTCGAGATGGAGAATAGGTCAGATATATGAGATATCCCAAATTATATACTAACAACTCAAGTGTAAGTCTTACACTGGATGTATACACTTGCCTCTAAGGGTTTAAAAATTCAGCTTAAAATAGTCTCTTTGTACTTTTTTGGAAACAACAAAACAGTCATATTTAAACTCATTCTTTTACTGAAACTCATATACATTCTTTTGAAAATGGAAGAATCATGAACTGATCCCATGAATAAATTTTGAGTGTCTAACATATGACACTTCTACAAAGGTAACTAAATTGCATTGTATTGATTGTTTACCAAATTAGTGTTTCCTGAATAAGTAACACTTTCCAGAGGAAAAAAAAGGAGATTATTCCCTCATCTACTGAGACCTTCACCTTTGCCATCTATCTACTGCGTTAAAAAGAGTTCTAAAAGAAAACAATTGAAAAAATAGAATGTATGTCAATTAAGACTGGACTTTAAAAATCTTGGCAGAATGAATTATGAAAGATATTGCAAATATTTGACCACCTAAACCCCAAAAGAATCAATTCAAAAGGCAAATGACAGATTTGGAACAAAATATGAAGCAAATTAGCATAAATAAAGTTCATATAGTTTAAGGGGAAAACCAGGAATAATTAGGCAGAAAAATAAACAAAAACTAGAAAAGATAATGCATAGTAACTAGTGAAGCTATAAGGTTTTCATTATTAGACTTATGCACTTGTTAGTTTTTGTTGTGTTTTTATTTGTTTTTTGTTTGTTTGTTTGTTTTTAGTGTTCAGTAGTGATTAGGAGAGTAGTGGGCATATAATTGGTATAGTTTGCAAAAAACAACTTGAGAAGAGGTATTTTCTGAAAGGATATATAGGACTTAAGCTTTCTACTTTCAAGATTTTGTTATGAGGGACAGCAATTTATATAAAGGTTTGTTCTTAACAATATTAATGAAATTGTAAACACATTTAAAATGATGGCAAGTTTCAACAATATAGATTTGGTCTAATTAATTATAGTTGGCTCATGTGAAGTCAGATTTTTCTTTGGGACACCAACTCACAAATAATGACATGGAGACGTATTATTAATTATAAAATATTACTCTTAGTTTAAGCTTCTACATAACTAGCTCCTATAACTTAAATTAACTTAAATTATATTTTTCCACAAGGCTTATTACCTCATCTCTGTTCTGCCTATACTGCTTCTTCCATGTCTGGCTAGTAACTCTACCCTTCTTCTTCACAGAGTTCTCTCTGCCCAGAAGTCCTACCTATACCTCCTGCCTAGCTATTGGCTGTCCAGCTTTTTATTACACTAATCGCAGTGATACATCTTCACACAATGTGCAAAAATCCCAAAACATTTCCCTCTTTTTGTCTAAATAAAAAGGAAAGGTTTTAACTCTAATACAGTGAAACTATATACAATAAGAGCAATTTTAGATAATAATTACATTCATAATATTTAGCTCATATGTTTTTGGTAAATTTGGAGAAAATACGGTATTATCTATCTTATCTTAGCGAGTCCAAAATTTCATACCTAAATCATTTTCTGTCATAATTTGTATTCCTGTCCTAAAATTATCTTCTTAGACCTAAGAAAATTTTCTAAGATGAAAAACTTTTATGATTCTCAACCTTATAAACTTTAGATCTCTTATGTTAGTTGCTCTTTTTCCTGAATTTGGTAACAAAGAAAACCGTATACTACAAAGCATCAATTCTCATCAGATTTGCAAGAAGGAGAAATGTTACTTAAGTAAGCATGACATGAAGAGCAAGCAAATTTCAAAATCATAAAAATGACAGACATTTAGCTACCTGGAAAGTCACCCCAAATTTCCTCTGTAACATTGGGGCATCTGTCTTCATGCTACATGCCTAGATTATCTGACAGATTTTTTTTTGTGAAGCAGAAAATTTTGAAGGACTGTCATACCTTGTCTTGGCAAAGTTTGTCATTCACCTCCTTTTGTGTCCTGTTTGTCTAATATAGACAGCATACTGCCAGTAGTTGAGGTAAGGACAATTTCTTGCCCAGTGGCCAACTTTGTCACATAGAAATAAGTTCCATATGGAGTTTTTTCAATGCCCATCATCTTGTTTGAAGTAAATTGGAGCTTCCAGGAGCAGACATTTCTCACTGCCATGAAAAGCCTAATATTATTAAGGCATCTTAAATGCCACATTCTGTAGGTCTCTGAAGTGTCTGAAGACCATCTATTTACTTAATATTTGATCTTGAAAGCATCCCTAACATGACTGTAGGTTTGATTGTTACAGATGACTAACTACTAACCTCTCTTTCATTATTATCCTAAATAGGTTTCACAGACTAAAACTTTATATTACATTTAAAAATAATCTGCATAGCTACAATAGATAAGCAAGAATATAAACATATATACAGTATAACAAAATAACTGTAAATTTGTATCAATATATAAAAATCCATACCAATGTAAAATATTTGAGATTAATAGATGGTTTTGAGTTTAAGAGTAGATTCAATAATCTACACTTTTGTCCTATTAGTTCTATATCTCCCTTCTTTTCTTTTCAGAAAGAGATCCTTTAATCCAATCCAACCACTTTGTTTACTTTATTTATTTGCTTGTATCTTTCTTTTTATACCATGACCAGTAACAATTAATAACTAAACACTCCTAAATAATGTCAAACATGAACAGAATGACTGGAAAACACCCATCCCTTCTCTTGGGACTGTGGGTGTTGTGTTTCTAGACTGCTTCCTGTTGTTTGGGGATGAAGGTATCTTTAGGGGACCCTGAAAAAATTTGGATAATGGTCAAGATTTGGGAATGATAGCTGTATTATTTTTTGTTTAATATCTGTGTGATCTGAAGTCCTGACTAGAGTAGTGTATGAAGCTGAGCCATCTCAGTTATCAACTTAGAAGGTGTTTTGGATACAGAATTTTGAGGAAAATACAACAGAGGCATTCTGAGAGGCTGGATCACCTGGGCTATTTGTTTTCCTTGACTTCTGGTCATTTTTTCATGAAAACATATACACCTCTAAAGGTACTCTCTCTCTCTCTCTCTCTCTCTCTCTCTCTCTCTCTCTCTCTCTCTCTCTCTCTCTCTGTGTGTGTGTGTGTGTGTGTCTGTGTGTGTATTAACAGAAGTATTGAATGTCCAGTGTGCACAATTCAGCTAAAGCTATTTTTTTGTTTTCTATTTGAGTAGATAAAAGGCATGTGTCAACTTTATTAGTCCATTTGTGCCTTATATTCAAACCGTAGTATAATAAGTCAGGAGGACTTTGTAACAAGCAAGATTTATCATGTCTCATTCACTCTCAGAGCTATTCCCATGCAGAGGGATCAGAATAGATGTCTTGGATTCCTCCCTCATATCTGTAACCAAGATCTTCGGGAGATCTCCCCCAATCAATTTTTTTCACTTATTTTATTTCATTTTTTAAAAAGAAAACAAACTATATTTTGTTCATTTCGTATGCCAATCCCAGTTTCACTCTGTCCCCTCCTCCCATTCCCTCCACCTTTCCCCACCCCATCCACCATCCACTACTCAGAGAGGGTAAGGCACATAGCTTTGAGGAAGAACCAAGGCCCTCTGTACTATATCTAGACTGAGCAAGGCATTCATCCAAAGAGAATAGGTTACCAAAAAGCCAGTACAAGCACCAGGGATAAATCCTAGTGCCACTACAAGTGGCCTTCCAGTCTGCCCCAGCCATTCTACTGTCACCCACATTTAGTAGTTTGGTCATATGCTGATTTCTTCCCTGTCTGGAGGTGGTGAGCTCACATTACCTCAGGTAAGCTGTTTCAGTGACTGTCCCCATCATGGTATTGACCTCTTTGTTCATATTCTCACTCCTCCCCATATTCAATTGGACTTTGGAAGTTCAGCCCAGTGCTTCACTGCAGGTCTATGCCTCTGTTTCCTTCAGTTGCTGGGTGTGCCCGAAGGATACTCAATCATACTAAAAGAACATTTGCTTAACTATGTTCATAGCAGCATTATCTGTAATAGCAAGACGCTGGAAACAACCTAGATGCCTCTTATTTGAAGAATGGATAAAGAAAATGTGGTAAATGTGGTACATTTACACAATGGGGTACTTTGCAGCAAGGTGAAAAAGTGATATCTTGAAATGTGCATTAAAATGGATGGAACTAGAAAAAAATCATCCTGAGTTAGGTAACCCAGACCCAGAAAAATGAATGTGGCATGAACTCACTCATAAGTAGATTCTAGCTGTAAAGCAAAGGATAATGAGCCTATAGGCCATGACCCTAGAGAAGCTAAGTAACAAGGTGAACCCTAAGAAAAACATGTATGGATCTACCAGGAAAGAGGAAATAGACAATATTGCCTAAAAAAATTCGCAGCTTGTCATTGTTGTTTTTGTTTTTTTTTTATTGATATTATTGAGCTCTACATTTTTCTGTGCTCCCCTCCTTGCCTCTTCCCTCCCTTTCAACCCTCTCCCATATTCTCCATGCTCCCAATTTACTCAGGAGATTTTGCCTTTTTCTACTTCACATGTAGATTAGATCCATGTATGTCTCTCTTAGGGTCCTCATTGTTTGTCTATGTTCTCTGGGATTGTGAATTGTAAGCTGTTTTTCTTTGCTTTATGTCTAAAAGTCACTTATGAGTGAGTACATATGATATTTGTTTTTCTGGGCCTGGGTTACAGGCCCAGAAACATCAATCAATATGATGTTTTCTAGATCTATCCATTTGCCTGCATATTTCAAGATGTCATTATTTTTCTCTCCTATGTAGTACCCTATTGTGTATATGTACCACATTATCCTATCCATTCTTTGGTTGAATGGCATTTAGGTTGTTTCCAGGTTCTGTCTATGACAAACAATGCTGCTATGAACATAGTTGAGCACATGTCCATGTGGCACGATTGAGCATCCTTTGGGTATATACCCAAAAGTGGTATTGCTGAGTATTGAGGAAGGTTGTTTCCTAATTTTCTGAGAAATCACCATACTGATATCCAAAGTGGCTGTACCAATTTTTACTCCCACCAGCAATGCAGAAGTGTTCCCTTACCCCACAGCCTCTCCAGCATATGTTGAAATCAGTGTTTTTAATCTTTGCCATTCTTACAGGTGTAAGATAGAATCTCAGAGTGGTTTTTATTTGCATTTCTCTGGTGACTAAGGATGTTGACTATTTCCTTAAGTGTCTTTCAGCCATTTTTAGATTCCTCTGTTGAGAGTTCTCTGTTTAGTTCTGCAACCCCATTTTTTTATTGGATTGTTTGTTCATTTGATGACCAATGGTACCTCCTGAAACTGAAAAGCTACTGTAAATCAAAGGATACAGTAACAATACAAAACGGCAGCCTACAGAATGGGAAAAGATCTTCACCAACCCTACATCAGACAGAGGACTGATCTCCAAAATATACAAAGAACTCAAGAAATTGGTCATCAAAAGCAGGGCTTCTTAAAAGAGCAGTGCTTCTGTACATCAAGACTACTGGAGAGACTCTGTTTGCCAGGAAGCTGCTTGCTTGTAACTTCTTTTTTGTTAGCTTTCTCAAGACTTATGTGGATATATGTGTCTGGACATTGGGTACCATATGTAACAGATTTTTTGGGGGGGGCACCAGCTCACAAATAGCAACATGGAGACTTATTATTAATTATATAAGTTTAATCTTTGTTGAGGGGTGATTCTAACTAGTTCTTATAATTTAAATTAACTCATATTTTTTAAATCTATATTCTTCCACAAGACTCATTACTTCATCTCCATTCTTCCCAAATTCTGTTTCTTCTGTGTCTGGCTGGTTACTCTACCTCCCAACTCCCCCACTTCTCTCTCTGCCTAGAAGTCTCACCTATACCTCCTGCCTAACTGCTGGCCATTCAGCTTTTTATTACACCAATCACAGCACAGCAATACATCTTCACATAGTGTACAACTATCCAACAACACTAATGCTTTCTGTTATGAAAAATTACAATTCTGAAAACATTAGAATAAATAGAAATGTGGCTATAGTTTTTAATCAATATTTAGTGAGTCATAAAGCCATAAATGAAAAATATTTTAAAAATTACTGAGAGAATTATACCAAAATATTAACATCAATTTCTTCTTTGGTTTTAGATTCATTCATATGATTTATTAATTAATTAGTAACTAATCAGAAAGTAATTTTTACATTTCACATAATTTGTAGATACATTTTAGTAGCACTGTGAAATCAGTAGAATTCAAATTATACTGCTCTTTGATACAGTGAATTAGATGGAAAGATAAAGGGACATATAAATGACCTCTCTATAATCAGGAAATTGAAACAGTTTAGATGGCCATCAATTGATGAATGGTTAATGAAAAAGTATTTCATTTACACAATGTAATATTAATCAGCTGTCAAGGAAAATGAAGTTCTCAGGTAAATTGCTGGAGCTGGAAACCATCATTCTAAGTGAGGTAATCCCAACAAAGGAGAATGAATGTATTTTTTTCTCATTTGTGGATGTTAGCTTTGAATCTTCAGATATGTATATTTAATTTGAAATGCACATTTATGCCAGAAAATCCATAGAGAGCTAAGGTAAGAAGGGAACTTTCAAGGGACACTAGAGCACAATGATATAAAGGTGTAAGAGGGACAATCGATCAGAAAGGGTCCAATTATGGTGGAGGATGGGAAGGCAGATTAGAGAAGGGAATATGAGCTAAAGGCATTTTGAAACAGTCACATGTAAACCTACTACTTTAGAAATTTCTTAAAATATATACATGCACATATATAAAATCAAGTTAAAATGGTCTATCCTATATTGGAAGAAAAAGTCCCAACTAGACACTATATGCTAACAAATAAGATATCCAGTGCCAACAATGGGTTGCCTCTTTTACAGTTGTTGGCTAGTGAGTTTTCATAAAACTCCAGACATTACAAGCTATTGCCAATGTTCTTGATTACTCCCCAAAACTTTATATTAAGATACTATTACTGAGGAAATGATACAGTCATGACATAAAGCAAGTGATAACAAACTGGTACTCACCTAGAAGTTTCATCATTACTGGATAGCTTCCATAATGTTGGAAAATTATATGTAATTTTCAATAGGAGAAACATACTCATCAGTCTTACAAAGATGTGAACTTTGAGAGCTACAGTGATGACCATCCTGGCAAGACATACCTATTGGTATAAGAGTGGTACAAATGTCATAGGGATCACCATTTACTTCCTGATTGGATTTAATGTGTATTTCACAGTATGAAAATGATAACTTTCACCATTATCAGGGTCAAGAACCTCTGGCTAGACAGTTCATGGTCCCTAAAGGGACCTACTATTCTGCTAAATGTCCATAGTCTTAAATAGACTCCTAATGACTTTCAGCTATACTCACAGATTACTGCAGTGGTTTTCAAACTGCAGCTTCCTACCCCTTTGGGCAGTCATATGACCCTTTCATAGAGGTTGCCTACAACAATTGATAAATATATATTTGTTGACTGAGTTTTCTGTCCTGCCGGGTTCCAGCAGTCATTAAGTCCCAAAGAAATCACACAGAGGTCTACATTAACTATTAACTGATTGGCCCATTAGCTCAGGCTTCTTATTAGCTCTTATAACTTATATTAGCCCATTATTCTTGTCCATGTTAGCCACATGGCTCGGTACCTTATTCAGCGAGGCAGTCACATCTTGCTTCTTCTGTGGCAGGGTCAGGACTAAAGACCAAATGTTCCTCTACCCAGAATTCTCTTGTTCTTGTGACCCTGCCTCTACTTCCTGCCTGGTTGTCCTACCTATACTTCCTGCCTGGCTACTGGCCAATCAGCGTTTATTTAAAATATAATTGACAGAATACAGACCATTGTCCCACACCATATATTTACATTATTATTCATAACAGTAGCAAATTTACAGTTATGATATAGCAACAAAAATAAATTTTATGGTTGAGGATCACCACAACATGAGGAATTGTCCTAAAGGGTCCAGGTACTAGGAAGGTTGAGAACCACTGGATTAGGACATCTTTAAACCATAATCAGAGAAGCTTATTTCTTCAATAGATTGTGATTAACACAAGACCAACAACTGTTCAAGATGCAGAGAATGCAAGACCATGGAATGATCAACCTGAAATGGAGCATCAATATCACATCCAACTTCTAAGGCTCAGGGGTCATTACAAAATGAAAATGAAAAATATTAAGAAGAGAGGTGATAGATAGATGTGGTGAAAGTGTTTTCTTAACACAATAAGGAAGTTGCACATTCAAACTCATAGTATTGGTTATCACATGTACAAAAGTAACATGCAGCAGGGAGGTGGTCACAAAGTCCCACCCCTAACTGAGGAGCCATTGGAAATTGAATGTGGCTGAGAGAGGGAGAATTATTTTTATTTAACCATGTAGCTTCAGTGGAAGGCCATGTATCCAAGATATATGGACAATGAAGATTAGACTTGATAGATTTTAAAAAGGAAAAGGATACAAATTACATGGGTAAAGAAGGGGCAATAGAACTGGAAGGATTTAGAATTAATATAAACAAAAGATATTATGCAAAAGTCTCAAAGAACTAAATCAAATTGTAAAAAATTAATCTCTACTATGTTTATAAGTGAGGATATTTATTAATTGTATAATACCTAGCACATATTATACATTCACTATATATCAGTTGAATGAATAATCTCTCTTTTTAAAGGTTTTCTTACTCTAAGTTAACATTATTTCTACGAACAGTTTCTAGGGACCTTTCACTATAGCTCAGATCTAAAGCAACTCATTTTGGTTTGGATCTTTAACACTTGGCCACTTTTGGCTGCTCTTTATGAGATATTACAGTGCTTTACATGCAATCACAGAGCAGTTAACTAGATCCAGAAATATGAAATGCAATTATATTTCATCAATTTGATTTGGTATTATAACAATAACGTTTTAATGATTTTGAAAGTAATTACATTCAAATCGGAGACTGTGCCCTTCCTGTGTCCATGTATCTGCAAAGTGACTCAATTGGCATGGTCAATTTAGTAGTTTAGACTATTTAATTGATTACTTGTGTGACAATTCATCAGAATTAATGTGCTTTGATCCAATTTGATCATTATAATGAACGAAATCCTGGAATGACTTACCATGGTACATTATTTTGGGTCATAGGAAATGTCCTATAAAGCGTGACACATAATGCCTTAAATATTAGAGCACTTACTAAATAATTATGATAGTGATGGTGAAAACAAACTTAACCACAATTATATTTGTTTTAAATGATCCACAGTTCTACCTTGAAAACAGAAAATCATGTATGGCACTGTTTTTAAAGCTCTTTAATTTATGTCTTCAGAAGGCCCAGATGAAAGTATAATTAAAGTTGATCGCTACGTGTATTGTTTTCTGTTTCCATTATTATCATGGAGATATGCTATATTGATACACTTTAATTTTGTAGACCATGCTCAGATTCACACGTAGAAGTTATAATCCACACTATACCTATATTGGAAGGTGGTCTTTCAAGGTAATAATTAATCTTAACTGGTATCCGAAGAATTGCATTGTAGTCTGACAAACTGTTATCCTGATGAGAAGATGAAAATACAACACAAATTAGTGATGCCCCTGTTTCTGCATCTCTGTTTTGTTTCTGTCTCTGTTTCTGTCTGTTCTCCATTTCTTTCTCTGTCTGTCTGTCTCTCTTTCTCTTTCTTTCTCTCTAATTCTCTGTCTTCCTCCACAACATACATACCAAGCCAAGTTTGATGGTGAGTGTCAGTTATCAAAAAGACATTATATTCAAGGATCCCTTGGGAGATAGACCTTTGAGTGTGTCTGTGAAGAATTCTCTGAACTGAATTAATCAAGGTGGGAGGACCAGCCTAGTAGTGGAAAATATCATTTCTTAGAATCTATATTTAAGCAACCTGGACAGCATACATACATTCATTCTCCTGTTATTCTGACTGTGGATATAATAGGACCAGTTTCTTCAAGCTCCTTCTGCCATGACTTCCCCTCCAAGACAGCGTATACCTTGAACTATGAAATAAAATAAACATTTTCCCTTAAATTTCTCTTGTCATAATATGTTGTTACAGAAATAAGAAAAGAAACTAAGGTGCCATATTGATCATACCATTGAAAAAGCATCCATAGTCAAGTCAGTCAAAATGTTGGCATTAGGAACTAACGTTTGGGCAATTTTTCTTAGACTCCTACATACAGGAGTCTATGAGAAAATAAATGCCAGTTATGTAAATCACCCAGCTTGTGGCATTCTGTTATAGTGGCCTCTCCTCGCTTTTTTCCTGAAGTTGAAGATCTGATCTCTCACCTTCCTGCTTGTTCTGCTTGATACCATGTTGTCTTCATTATTATGGGCTCTCCCTCTGGATCTGTAAGGCCAAATAAACTCTTTCTTCCATAAATTGCTTTTGATCAATTTTTTCACAGAAACTGAAAAGTAACAAAGATATAAGTCAGGCTTTTAAAGTTCATACCCTCACCCCATGATCTGCGCAATAAAACAAAATTGATGTTCCTGAAGCTGGAGAAATGGCTCAGTGTTTAAAAGTCCTGGGTGTTCTTCCCGAGGTCCTGAGTTCAATTCCCAGAATCCACATTGTGGTTCAAAACTATATATAACTGGAGATTCATGTGATACAATGGCCTCTTTTGGTATACTGACATAAATGTAGACAAAACAAAACAAAAAAACCCACACAAAATTGATGCTCGAAACTACTGACTAAACATTAACATTGTTTTGCTTTCAGTTTTTATTTTTTCATATTCTTTTATTTTTCATTAAAAAATTTACACTTCCACCCCTTCTTCCAGTCCCCTCCCTCTCCCCCACTACCCCTCCTCCCTCCGTCTGCTTCCTTAAGAAGGGACAGGGTACCCTGCCCTGTGGGAAGCCCAAGGCCCTCCCCACTCCATCCCGGCCAAGGAAGGTGCACATCCATATAGACTAGGTTCCCAAAAAGCCAATACATGCAGAAAAGATAGGTCCCAGTGCCATTATCATTGGCTTCTCAGTCAGCCCCCATTGGCAGCCACATTCAGAGATTCTGGTTTGACCATATGCTCCTTTAGTCCTGGTCCAGCTGGATTTGGTGAGCTTCCATTAGATCAGGCACACTGTCTCAATTGGTGGACCAGACACTCATGGTCCTGACTTCCCTGCTCATTTTCTCCCACCTTCTGCTCTTCTACTGGACATTAGGAGCTCAGTCCATTGCTCTGATGTGAATGTGGATCTCTGTCTCTATCTCCATTCATCGGACAAAATTTCTATGGTGATGATCAAGATATTTATCAATGTGACTACGGGACAAGGCTAGTTCAGGCACCCTCTACTCTGCTGCCCAAGTACCTAGCTTGGGGACATCCCCGTGGACACCTGGGATCCCCTCTAGAGCCAAGTCTCTTGCCAATCCTAAAAACGACTCCCTTAATGTAGGTATCTTATTCCCTTCTCCAATTTCCACCCTTCCTCCATCTCCACCCTCCCACTCCCCCAAGCTCTCGCCAGTACTTCCCTTCTCCCTTTGCCCTCCCACTTTCCCTTTCACCCACCACCACTCAACCCCTACCTCTATCCCTATCCCCACTCCCGTGCTTCCAACTTTTGCCTGGCGATCTTGTTTGCTTCCAATTTCCAGGAGGATCTATATATGTTTTTCTTTGGGTTCACCTGGCTATTTGGCTTCTCTAGGCTTGTGACCAATAAGCTAAATGTTCTTTGTTTGTGGCTAGGGTCCACTAATGAGTGAGTACATACCATAATCATCTTTTTGGGTTTGGGTTATCTCACTAAGTATAGCACCACTTTGTTAAAGATGCTTTTTTTCTTCCATTGTATAATTTTAGCTTCTTTGTCAAATATGAGATGTTCATAGGTTTGTGGATTAATATCAGGGTCTTTGATTCGATTCCATTGGTCAATGTCCCTGTTTTTATGCCAATACCAAGCTGTTATCATTACTGTAACTCTATAATAGTGTTTGAAGTCAGGGATGGTAATGCCTCCAGAAGTTTCTTTATTGTGTAGGATTGTTTTGGATATTCTGGGCTTTTTGTTTTTCTATATAAAGTTAGCTATTGTTCTCTCAAGGTCTATGAAGAATTTTGTTGGGATTTTGATGGGGATTTCATTGAATCTATAGTTTGCCTTTGGTAGATTGCCATTTCTACTGTATTGATCCTACCAATCCAGGAGCATGGGAGCTCCTTCCATTTTCTAGTATCCTCTTCAATTTCTTTCTTCAAGGTCTTAAAGTTCTTATCAAATAGATCTTTAACTTCCTTGGTTAGTGTTACCCCAAGATACTTTATGTTATTTGTGGCAATCGTGAAAGGTGATGTTTCTCTGATTTCCCTCTCTGTTTCTTTATCCTTTGTGTATAGGAGGGCTACTGATTTTTTTGAGTTGACCTTGTATCCTGCCACTTCACTGAAGGTATTAATCAGCTGTAGAAGTTCTTTGGTAGAGTTTTTGGGGTCACTTATGTACACTACCATATCATCTGCAAATAACGAAAGTTTGACTTCTTCCTTTCCAATTCGAATCCCTATGATCTCCTTATGTTGTCTTAAAGCTATTGCTAGAACTTCAAGCACAATATTGAAGACATATGGAAAGAGTGGACATCCTCGTCTTGTTCCTGATTTTAGTGGAATTTCTCTCTCATTGACATGTCCATTGGTGAGAGAGGAGTGTTGAAATCTCCTATTAGTGTGTGGGGTTTGATGGGTGCTTTGAGTTCTAGTAATATTTCTTTTACATATCTGAGTGCTTTTATATTAGGGGCAGATATATATTCAGGATTGAGACTTCATCCTGATGGATTATTCCTGTTATGAGTATAAAGTGTCCATCTCCATCTCTTCTGATTTATTTTAGTTTGAAGTCGATTTTGTTAGATATTAGTATAGACACACCCGCTTGTTTCTTAGGGCCGTTTGATTGAAAAACCTTTTCCCAACCCTTTACTTTGGTTGTAGAGTTTGTGGTTTCCCTTCTTTGAGTTGTGCTGGCGGAGGGTTGTTAGGTGTCTGTGTTATTATGGGTGTTGTTTGCTTCCTTTAGTTGTGGTTTTCCTTCTAGTACTTTGTGTAAGACTGGGTTTGTGGCTACATATTGCTTAAATTTGTTTTTATCCTGGAAAATCTTTTTTTTTCTCCATTGATGGTGAAAGAAAGCTTTGCTGGGTATAGTAGTCTGGGCTTGCATCCATGGTCTCTTAGTGTCTACAGCGCATCTATCCAAGACCTTCTGGCTTTCATGGTTTCCATAGAGAAGTCAGGTGTAATTCTAATGGGTTTAACTTTATATGTTACTTGACCTTTTTCTTTTGCAGCTCTTAATATTCTTTCTTTATTCTGTATGTTTTGTGTTTTGATTATTATATGGCGAGGGGATGTTTTCTTTTGATCCAGTCTATTCAGTGTTCTGTATGCTTCCTGTACCTTCATAGGAATATCCTTCTTTAGTTTTGGGAAAGTTTTCTTTTATAATTTTGTTGAATGTATTTTCTGGGCCTTTGAGCTGTGCTTTTTCTCCTTCTTCTACCCCTATTATTCTTAGGTTTGGTCTTTTCATGGTGTCCCAGATTTCCTGGATGTTTTGTGTTATGAATTTGTTGGATTTGTTGTTTTCTTTGATCAATGAGTTTATTTTCTCTATCGTATCTTCAGCCTCTGAGATTCTTTCTTCTATCTCTTGTATTCTGTTGGTTATACTTGTCTCTGTAGTTCCTGTTCATTTACCCAAATTTTCCATATCCAGCCATCCCTCAGTTTGTATTTTCTTCATTGCCTCCATTTCAGTTTTCAAGTCTTGAATTGTTTCCATTACCTGTTTGATTGCTTTTTCTTTTTTTTTCTAGGGTATCTTTGAGGGATTTATTCATTTCTCCTAACTTTTTGTTAGTCTTCTCATCCATCTCTTTAAAGGAGTTTTTCACATCCTCTTTAATGGTCTCTATCACTTTCATAATGTTACATTTAAAGTCGATTTCTTCTACTTCTTCTGGGTTAGGTTGTTCAAGTCTTCCTGTTGCATAATCTCTGCATCCTGGTGTTATCATGTTGCTTTTCAGGTTGTTGGAGGAATTCTTGCATTGCTGCCTCCCCATCTCTTCCTTCTAATGCAGTCAGGAGAGTCTCAGTGGCTTGGTCCAATTTTTGTTGTGGCTAACTGTGTACCCTGATATTTTTCTTGTTCTGCCTTCTCTTAGGTCTCAGCACTGGAGTTGGCTCTCAGATCCCCTCCTCCCTGAAGTAGGCTGTGTTGGTGTACCTAAGGCCCCCCTCTGGATGGATCTGCTGGTACTTGATCAGGGCCACTTGCTGACCAAGGACCTCACAGACAAAAGGGCGGGCTTGGTTGAAGCCCGCTCCATGGAACAAAGAGACCCCTGCCCCCTTGCACTCACCACTTTTTTCCCAGAGCCTCAGCTCCGAAGCAGGCTGAGTTGGGAGATCCCCTCCAGATGGATCTTCTGGTACTGGATCAGCGTCACTTTCCTGCCAAGGTCCTCACAGACAAAAGGGCAGGCTTGGTAGAAGCCTGCTCCATGGAACAAAGAGACCCCTGCAGCCTTGCACTTACCACTTTGTCCCCAGAGCCTCAGCTCTGAAGCAGGCTGAGTTAGGAGATGCCCTCTGGATGGATCTGCTGGTACTGGATCAGGGCCACTTGCTGGCCAAGGACCTTGCAGACAAAAGGGCTGGCTTGGCAGATGCTGTCTCCGTGGAACAAAGAAACCCCTGCAGCCTTGCACTCACCAATTTTTTTCCCCAGAGGCTCAGCCCCAAAGTAGGCTGAGTTCAGGGGTCCTACGACCCTGCAGATGGAAAGGGGTGGTTGGGGGCAAGCTGGGGTGGGATAACCATAAAAGCCAGTGGTAGGGGGAAGCCCCCTGAATGGCCAGAAAGTTTGGGGGATTGGAGGGCGCATGTACTCCCTTCCTAGGGCATCTGGGCAGCCGAGCAGGGACACACTTACTCCTCCTGATAGATCTGCTGGTAGTGGATCAGGGCCACTTTCTGGCCAAGGACCTTGCAGACAAAAGGGTGGGCTTGGTAGAAGCCGGCTCCTGGATCAAAGAAACTCCTGCAGCCTTGCACTCACCATTTTTTTTCCCAGAGCCTCATCCCCGAAGCAGGCTGAGTTTGGGATCCTAGGACCCCGCAGATGGAAAGGGGTGCTTGGGGGCAAGCTGTGGTGAGATAAGCAGAGAAGCCAGTGGGTGGGGAAGCCTGCTGAATGGCCAGAAAATCCATGAAATGTATTTCTGATATCAATATTAGTAAGTGAAGAAGCATGTGACACAACTTTTCAGGAAACTCTCTAGAAATCTCCAGTTTAAAAGATACATCTTTTTTCCTCTCTCTCTCTCTCTTTTTCTATCATTCCCTCACACACACAAACACACACACTCACTTTTTTTATTTTGAAAATGGAGTCTCATGGATCCTGAAACTAATGTATGTGTGAAATATTTTGAACTTCTGATCCTCCTGCCTCTATAATGCCATGATGTAATTTCAGACACTAACGTAACTCTTTATTGTTTATGAATTTTATAGTGATTTGATTGAAACTATCTCCCCCATCGGCTCATATATCTTCATGTTTAGTCCCCAGTTGATGAACAGTTTAAAAAGGATTAGGAGATGTGGCCTTTTGGGGGGGTGTATTGCTGAGATGGACTTTGAGATTTCCAGTGTCCATACAAAATCACAATGTAAAGTTCTCAACTACCTCTCCAGAACCATGCCTTCCTGCATGCTGCCATGATGCCCACATGAAGATAATGTACCAACCATCTGTAACTATAAACAGGCTCCCAATTAAATGATTTCTTTTATGAGTTGTCTTGGTCATGGTGTCTCTTCAAAACAGTAAAACAGTACCTAAGGCAAAGTTTATGACACATTATAAATTAAACCTCAGACTATTTGCATGATTGGCTCTCTAGTAATGGAACTATATCTCAAGCCAAGATCACTTTTTTAAATAAGAGAAGCTACTGAGATAGTATGATAAATGAAAAAAATGTCAGCAAAGTTTTCATAATAATAAATGTAGAAAAAAGTATATTGGTAAGTGCTTAGCTCTAGTACTCATACTACACCATGCACTGACAGTCATTCTGCAAACAGTAACTGTTATAGGCAAATATTTTGACTTTTCCACATTAAGATCATCTAGTTTACTATTTTAAAACTATAGTTGATAATTAAAACAAGAACAATAAAATACCACAAGTATTGTTGTCTATCTTCTCTGACAAAAAATATATATATAATCACAGATAGAAATACAAGTTAAGAAAGTTTGATCAGAGAGAAATTAGTCTCATTGTAGGGGGAGAGTCTAGAGAATATCTTTTAAAGCTGATCTTTCAAAGTGCTGTTATTATATTACTAATTAATTCATAAACATTCACGCTAAACCTCAGAGATATACCACTATTCTGAATATCCATGACAATGACCCAAAGATGGAGATATCACATCTAGCAAAGGCCATGCAAAATGGTTATTTTTAAAAATCATTATTTTGTCTAGTAAACCTTAAATTTTTACAAGGTAAAATATTTGAAAAACTAATTGTTTGTTGAAATAAAATCAGACTCAGTAGCTAAGTTACAGTTTTAAAAATCATTCATTCAGCATTTATTGATGATATATTGAGCTAAGCATCTATGATAGTAATTAAAACCTAATGACGCAGAGAGTTTATATGTAATACAGTGATGATTAAGGAGAGATGATAACTTGTGAACTACTAAACAAAGTAGGATGGGCATGCTAGCAAATGATGCCTCTTCCTCTAGTTATTTTCTTTTTGAATTAATATTACAGATGCAAATTTAAATTGCATTTGGCTTAATAAGTCAGGAATGGCAAACTAATTCAGCATTTTTTAATAGAAATATGAGCTTCAATTACTTGTGTATAGTTTTAAATTTCTTAGTAGCCATATTAAAAGGAACATAAATTCATTTGGAAAATGTATTCATCCTAGTGCCTAGAACATTATTATATAAATATATAATCAAAATCAGTTATTACTGAATTATTTTTGCATTCTGGTTGTGTTCTTAGTTTCTTATGGCTGTTTTAGGCTTATTGAACATTTCCATTTCTCTAGCCAGATTTCAGGGGATTAATATTTATACATAGTCAGTGGCTACTATTTTACAGAGCAGAGATCACACCTATATACATTGTGAGTTGTTCTGGGAAATTGTATCTATTGTATTCTTTAAGAAACTTGCTTCTTAAATGACCCTAAAGATAAACCTTTCCTGAGATGTCAATATCAGTTTCTTACTTCAGTTGGATAATGTATATTGATCTGATCCCAATAAGGGCTCCTTACGAAGAAGCAGTATTGCCTTTCTTAGTATGACTCCAACCCTACAAAGTCCTTCTTTTAAATGACTATTTTCATGCTCCAATGCACACACTTTTATTATAGTATAGATAAAGATTTAGGGCATCTATTGAGTAAATATTTCTCCCTGTTTGTTATAAAACATCACAAGGTTTTCAGTCACAGAAAACTGGGTTCTAATTCCAAATCTGCTTCTTTTGAAGTACTTTAACCTTTATCAACCCTTCTCATATTTAAAATGAAGAAATGTACAGCATAATATTTAAAAATTTATGTAAAACTCATTACATTGACTCATATTAGTAAGCATTCCCTAAAGAGTGTTTTACATTATTGTTAATAATATTTCTAATAAGAAATGATATTTTTACTTTTGTATTATTTTTTCCTAGTAGACTAGATTTCATTATATTTTATTAAACCAATCAGTAAAGGCTTACCAGATTGTGCTAAGTGAGGACATGACTACTCCAAGGTATGGTTGAGGGGCAAGTTTCTATTGTAGATACAAAGAGGACAGCCAAAGGTATCTATAGGAGTTCAGAGGAGGGAGAGAAGGTAATACATTGAACATGACCCGCAGAATAGACCTAGCCAAGAGAGAAGTGAGCAAGAGAGGAGGATAAGGAGAGGAAGACAAAAGAGGGTTAAGAGAGTACATGGCCTGATTGGCAGCACTATAACAGGTATGAGGTTGGAGAGAGAAGCTCTCAAGCTGGAGTTCACGGTAGGGGAGGGAGAGAGAAGAGCCAGGATACAAGCTTGGACTCTGTAAGGGGGTACTTGTGACACTGTGGGAGCCTGGAGGCCAGCATGTGCTTTGTTATGCTAATAGGCAACACAGAGAGCTATTCGTCCTTTTGTTTCCTTTGGACCAATATAGATGAGGTAACAGAAAGGTGCTCCTCATCTACCTTTCACAAAATAGAAACCTAAGAATTGGGTAAGCAAACAAAGTGAATGATTTTAGCATAAAACCTAACAAATTTGTGTTATGCTTAACATTTTCTTGTACAACTGGTGGAAAAAATACAACTTACTTATTCAGAAAAAGCTACAAAATCACCCCAAATTCTGTAGGTCTGCCATGGTGCATTCAGGGTTCATCATTTTTTCTGTTGTTTAATAGAAATAATAATTTAAAAATTGCTCCAGAAAACACCTGAACAAGACAAAAAGTCTCCAAGTTAAAGAACAATCTCATTTGTAAGAATAATAAAAAAAAAAGTCTAGTTGCGAGGATATGGTTTTGAACTGAAGATGCCAAGATGTTATTAGAAGAAACAAATATACAATCACATATGCACACAAACGTATTCACACATACACTCAAACAAACAGCCGAGTTAACAATTCCTGTTTGACTTCTTTAGTATTTTGAGTAAGAGTTAAGCAATATGTGGCAGGTGAATAGAATATTTCAATGTTTTAGCAGTCTGGAGCTCCAGTTTGAGGCACTGATAAGAGTTTTTTTCCTTTGCTTTGTTTTGTTTTTAACCTCATTACTTTGCCTGTCTCCCGA
Organism: Ondatra zibethicus; assembly: GCA_004026605.1. Lineage (NCBI taxonomy): Eukaryota > Metazoa > Chordata > Mammalia > Rodentia > Cricetidae > Ondatra > Ondatra zibethicus. The sequence continues at coordinate 24,197 of PVIU01023343.1, forward strand.
GTGATCTCCTGTGCAAGAGAGGAATCAGAACTACTATTCGCTCAGGAAATGGCAGGGTCTTTCGTGAATAACTGCCACTCTTTAAGAATTGTTCATTCAACTAACGCTAGTATGGGAATAGACAATTGAAAATTAAAAAATAGCTCACAAGACATTGCATGTTCTCAGATGGAAATATGTGAAGGTTTAAATTTTGCAGATTAAAAGAACTATTATCCTTGGGGACAAAACACTTGAATTTTCTTTAGCCAGAGATGCACTCATTTAAATTACATTTTTTAATTTTTTAATTTTGAGATAATTGGCAGAGCTAAACTTTTGTTTCTAGTTCCCATGTTATATTCTACAGCCATTAAGATATGAAAAAAACTTCCCATTGAAGATCAGATGCTGAGAAAAAGTAGTTAATTCATCAAAAATGAATAGATAAGGAGCCAGTCTTAATAATGGCTGTGAGTACTAGTTTAAGGATCATAAATTTTGAAAATCAGAATCCTAAATACTCTACTTTCTTTGTTTCATGACCTCAGTTTACTCACCTATAATTTGTATTATTATTATTACCATTGAATATAAAAATACTAATATTATTAGCTTGAATGTTTCCAAGGGAGGCTGGCATTATAAAACAAACAGTAGACGATAACAATTGGTACCTATGGTAAAGACTGTGTGGTGAGTCTTTGTACTCTTGCTCAATTTTTGTGATTTTCTGTAATTTATTTAACTTTTTCAAAAGTTGAAAAGGGGTTTAATATATAATATTTTTGTATACCATGTTTTTTTTTCTAGGCAATGACACAGAAATCACAGTGATCCTGAGAGTTCGTGACCAATTTTCTTAAAAGTACAGCACCAACTTCAGGTTTTCACTTGTTTATATATCTATCTTCTTCTAATAGTTTCCCAAATGTGGAGGTAATGGCAGATAATCTAAACATTTAAGAAATATTCAAGAAAGTTGCCATCAACATTTAACTTATGATGACATCAAATGGGACCAGTCTGTGGGGTGTGATCTCTCTTAAGTCTGGAGATCTTTTCTCCCCTGGAAGCCTTTTAGGTCTTTTTGTTTGTTTGATGACTTTTTTATTTTCTCTCTAATTAAACCCAAGGTTCCTCGAAAAAGACTATCTCCATGCCTATTTTTTTTCAGCTCTCATGTCAAATAAACAAGCATCATAGCATTTTAAATAAATTCTTTTCCATCCCAGGCCTCTTTACCTGGGAAAGTTTTATAATCCATTATAGAGTTTCAAGAGTAAATCTAAAGCAACTTTGAAATTAAAGTGCCTGTGTGTTGCAAAGAAAGCCTTGAGTAAACCTTCCTGTGCTTCCAAATTCCCTTTCCTCACTAAAGCATGTAAGAGCTCTGAGAGTTCACAAATATGTCAAGGCAAATGATGGTGGTTTGATTTCACTTTTGAATTTAAATTAGGTTCATCCTTGGCTGGGAAGGCCAGATTCTAGACATAAGGCCCTTTGGAATGTCTCCAGAAAGGCAGTATTGTCGACTTGGTTAGAAGAAAGACTTGGTTACTTCTGCCTTACAGTTTCTCAGAATGAGCTACTGGGTTTGATCATTGTTGTCTTAGAAGAATAATGAAGTCTTGTCACTTGCCTATTTGAAAACTTTGCCAGGACCAAAAACAGAAAAATATTTGTATATTTGCTTTCAGAAACAATGCAATTTAAAAAGCACCAGGAGTTTTTGAAGTCTCTGTCAGAAGCTCATGCAACCAAGTAGATGCAAAATGTAACGGAAGCTATTCTTACTTGATTATTGTTCAAGGAAACCTCTTGAATTTCTATCAGGTGACTTACATTTCTGGTCATTATGTACTCTTCTTTATTGTTCACTTGGACTAGAAACAAATCCCTTGGTGTTATATATTTGAAAAAAGGAACTAGTATCTTTGAAACACATCCTTGGATTCCCTTGGCCATACACAATGACAGCCAGCATACATGGAATACGACCCGTTAGCAAGTTTCAAGGAAATGAGCATTGTAAAGGCATACGGAATGACTTCCAGGGTCTGTATCATGAGATACTGATGATAGAGAGCTCTACCTGAACTTTGAGTTTTAGCTTCCCAGTTCTGAACACTTTTGCTTTTTTCTTTATTGGGAGGTAAAAATGGTACCTTGATCCTATATCATTCTCAGTGAACATAATATACATTCTGTAGTAATAGCTTTATATAGTCTCCATTTTTATTAATACACCCTGAATATGCTGTGGTTTTTATTGTGAATAACCAATAAAGGGTGGCTGTAAAAATAGTCATAACACTATTCTATTTTTTCCATGCTTTTATCTCCCACTGTAAACTCAGATGCTGCGCAGAAAGGCAATTAAAGTAAAATGAACTCACAAAGAAAAGCTGTGACAACATGCCTTCAGCTTCCCATTGCTTCTTTCACTGGACATACAACAGCCCATTGGCTTCTTGAGTGGTAGTCTTCTTTATTATAAATATGTATTATCAGTCATTAAAATTTTCCCGTAGAATTTGAAGACATGCATTTCAGATATGCCTTAACTCCTAAGTACCTGGTTTTTATTAGTTATGTTGACATTAAAAGTGTCCTCTGATGTTAAAAAATATATGATGCAGAAAGACCTTATTCTTAAATGATGGCTGTTCAGTAAGCTACTCTATTTTATCAGTTGAACATACTTTCAGAACATACTAATTAATTACCAATTATGAACAAGGCATGCTCACAGGCACAAAGGAGTATAAAAGACAGTCCCTATTATGTGGAAAGACAAGCCAAAAGTTCATGAACAATGAATTCATTTGTAAAGGCAGTACTTGTTTAAAACTCATGAAAGAGAAGGAATATTCCTAAACTGATTTTCAAAGGAGCGTTTTACTAGAAGAGTGGGGTTCATGTTGTAGGTGATAGAGAACATTAAACTGTCCTGGTAATTATAGAAGTTGACATATAAGGCAGTGTCTGAGAGGATTCCAGGTAAAAAGCTATCCAATGACTTACATTTTTAAAACTTAACATTTAAAAAAAAATAGATGAAAGAGAAGTTTGTAGAAGAAAAATTAAACTAGATTTTAGAGATTCTTAAATTGAAAGTTGACAAATTTGGACTAATTTCTATAGCTGACAAAAATCAATGGAAACTTTTGAATAGAAATGTAGCATCATTTAAGAATATTACATAATCTCTCGGTTTGTGTTTTCTTCATTGCCTCCATTTCAGTTTTCAAGTTTTGAACTGTTTCAGTTACCTGTTTGATTGCTTTTTCTTGGTTTTCTAGGGTATCTTTGAGGAATTTATTCATTTCTTCTAATTTTTTGTTAGTTTTCTCATCCCTTTCGATAAAGGAGTTTTTCACCTCTTCTTTAAAAGATTCTATAAT